>JARHVA010000117.1:160000-235000 GCA_037957365.1 Torreya grandis | reverse complement strand
AAAATTGAAAATTAGGGTTTTGAAAATTGAGAAAGATTGTTGAAGATAATGTAGAGTATATGGTTAGGTGTAAGTTTATAATGACTTTGATAGAATTGATACCTTTAGTACTTTGGTATTAAGTTATATAAAATTGATTGTTTGAGGTTAGTTCGTTACCACCTCAATAACTTGGCACTAGGTTATTTGAGAATAATTGTTTAAGGTAGGTTTTTTATACCCTCAGTACCTTTAACAAAAATTTTGGAATAATAATTATTTGATATTGGTTTTTTCTAAATAAATTTAAAAAAAAACTTAAAAATATATAATATTATCAAAAATGAATTTGAAATTAAATAATTATTGGTCTTTTATTAAAGTCTCATATTTATATTATTATTCTTTTAATTGTTTTGGATTGAAAGAATGTAATATATTCAATAAAATTTAAATAATTTACATGTTCAATCAAATATATGGGTGAAAAAGAATCATACCCCAGACAACAACTTAACCACATAATATGTAAAAAGATACATTAAGAATCAAGCTCTTGCGAATATGACCATTAATATAGATTTAAATGAAAATAGGTAGATGATATTGGAGACAACTATGTAGGTAGAGGATACTAAAGACAAGAAACATACATATGGGTGGGAACTAGTACCTAACAACTGGTCCTCCATCTACTAGTTGCTTTAGTAATAACATATGAAATATTCTTGTTTTTTTCATTTTCAATGTAAAGAGGTATTGGTTTAATAATAATTTTCATTATGTAATCTTTAGTACCCTTGTGTGAATGTGAAAATTCATCTATATCCCTCCAAATGAAAGCCACAGATCTATACATGGAGTAAAAATACCTCTTACAACAATTTGGTATATCATGTTCATAAAATAAATTCTCCATGGTCAATTCTTCAATGTTTAACTCAATAAGAACCTTCATATGTTCTAAATATTGTGCCCTTATTATTATAAGATTGTCTCTTACATAACACTCTATCCATGAGGCAGTATCTCCATGTTTTGGCTTATCCTTCAACATCAACAATGAGAAAAATTATATCTTGTAACATAGTTTTTAATTAGACATATAAAAGGTACCATTTTTTTCCATGGACCATTATTATAAATAATAACTCAAAAGTTTTAATGGAATGAAGTTGATAGATACCTTAAAATCTTTGGAGCTGTCGATTAATCAACACCCCCAAGCTACTTTACTTTCAAACTTATTAACTCCTTTCAAAATGTCATTTGGAAGATATGTGTTAATTAAAATCATAGGAAAGAATGTTACCACATGAACAATTGAAGATATCAAAAAGTTCTTTAAATATTCAGACAAAGTTAGATGATAGTCATTAACAATCCATTCAGTGTCTTGGAACTCTACCAAAATAAGAGCCTTCCAATAAAATATGAATTATAAAACACAAGTTAAGATTTAAAATAATATAAAAAATTATTTAAATAAAAAATAAAATATTAAATTTTATTTTATAAATTTCAAAATATTAATGTGATTGAAAAAATATTATAAATTTAGAACATATTTAAAATAAAAATGATGTTTATAAAGCGATCACACTTTTAAAAAAAGTCTTAAAAAAATCCATGAAATGACCAAAATTATAAATAATTTTGTAAAAAATAATAATTTTGTCTAATAAATGTCCACAAGCTAGTACCAAGCACATTAAAAACTATAAATATAAATAAATAAATAAATAAATAGTAATTTTGTCCTATGAATGTGAATTGAAATCCAATCCCATAACTTAAATAATCTTGCATCCACCCTTACACACAAGGACCATATATCTTCTCCACTTCAATAGCTATTTCCATGTATGTTTTGTAAGCAAATCAAAGACTAATTTGCATGTATCATAGAAGATAGCCCATCTTTGACATATCCCAACTAAACATCAAAATTAAAACAAATAACTTCATTCACTATGTAAAATTAAAATAATAGAAAAAGTACATTACATAGCCATGAATTAGAATTAAAATTACACTATGAGGTAAACTCATGATAATAATAAATTTCAAATAACTTACTTGATCAAAGCATCCCTCAAGGGTATGAGCTCATCAATGGTTTCATATGTGTACCAAGTTTGGCATAAAAAATTCTAGTTATAACATATTTTGGACAAGTGTATTTATATAGGAGGAATAATATTTTGAAGGTTTAAAGTCAAATTGAGACTATATTGTACAGCTTCATAATCAGTAGCCTTGAATTATGCCTAGGAGACCTAATTAGTCCCAAGGGGTGTTGAGTTAGGTGATCTCCAAAGAAATTTAAATTATGTAAGTTTTTGTGGAGCTATGTGATGTAAAGGGATATCTAAATGTGAGTTTGGTTTGTTTGGGAACCTTGTAGTTTACTAGGAACAGGGAGGTTTTCCTAAAAAAAGGGCTAGTAGAAGGAAGGTGTCAAAGAGGAAAGAAGAGTTAAGTAAATAGTTGAAGCTTGGGGGTTGTATGGAATGGTTGGATGCATGAAATGAGATGTAATTGAGTGTGTATATGTATTATGAGTATTGTGGAAGGAAAAATCAAAGTAGCATGCAGACTTATGAAATCACATAAGAATATTGTAAAGAATAGAGCAAGGATAGAGAGAGAGAACATGAAAACAAAGTATGAACTTTGGAGGTTGATGTTAAAATGAAATATTGAAAAGGTAGATGATTAGTAAAATGACTTAAAGATGATAAGGAGGATTAAGTGAATACAAGGAGGCTTAAGAGCCATTGAGTGGGTAATAGTGAACAAGAAAGACCTAGTAAGTACAAAGTGATCAAAGAGATAAAGAGATTGAAGACATAAGACAAAGAAGGAAAAAAATATCAGAGCTAGGTATTTGGTAGAGGTAAGTGTGTGATTCCATACATGTAAGGGAATCTTATTAGAACCTATGCACCAAGATCCTTGATAGATAAATTTAACTCAAACTTGAAAGACAAATATACATAGACTAAATGTACATAGAGCATAAGATTAACTCAAAATTTAACCTCTTTATAAGTAAAAGGTGTCATCTTAACAGATATAGATGTAGTAGTGGATGGGCTATTAGATGAATCTAAAATTTTAAGTAATGGATGCATCAAATCAAATATTGTAAATGTCTACTGTGACGATGAAGGCACCATCACCTCTTGGGACATAAAAAATGACATATATATTATCCAATTTCTATGTAAATTAATTGTTAGCTAGATTAAATTTTTAAATATAACTTAAATTTAACATGACATTTATATAAAATATACCTGCATCTATGTAGTGGCTGATGTAGGTACACCAAGTGTGCATGCCAAAATCTCATCACTCATAAGTATATTATCCAATCCTTTTAAACCACCAACGCCATCATCATCAAAATTTCTAGTGCACATAAATCCATAAGAATTACAAGGGTGGGATCTGGTATGCACAATAGTGTGTGTATCTCTAGCATCAATTTATAAAATCTTACTCATATACTTAATGATTGTATCAATGAGTGAACTAAAAACATGCAGAGTGTTGATCTCGATGACCTGCTAAATTACATAGGGGATTTTGGGCTCAAGTGGATTTTAGATACATATCCTTGTAGATTGATTAGGTGCACAATGTATACTTGATATATCCTATGTAGAGCCTTTCCCTCATCCCTAAAACTTACCATAATCAAAATAGTTTAGAATCTCATTGAGGATAAACTCACAATAGAGTTTCCTCAAATAATACAATAAGACCTCATGATTTTTACATGGTGGATAATCAAAAACCATTCAGATCAATGGTTGTTTGAAGAGTTTGAAATGCATATGAATATACTCCACTATACAAATTTGATTCTTTTAATGAATATTCAATTACAAAAATATCATGGGAGGCCATTAAATAGGCAACTGTGGAAAATTTCAAAGTCATACCATGAAGCTATTCTTGATACTATCAAGGTTAGAGTAGATCTAAGTGGTTCGTTGGATTAAAATACATAGGTATGTTGAATTTTAAAATGTATATTTAATAAATTTTACCAAATGTTTTTTATTTTCTAGGTAGTATTTATGAATTTCATTTTTAATTACTTACTAACAATTTTATAGATTAGTGGTGTTAGATAAGCTTTCACCTTCACATGGTTGGCAATGTCAATAGAGAATTATATATTATTAAATATAAGATAATATTAGGTTAGACATGATCGAAGTGATAGATTCTTAGGTGGATTTCTTGGAGGCAAAAATGGTAGTTGGAGCTGAATAAGTTGCTTGTTCAATGCCAAAAAGTTACATTTTTTGACAACTCACTATAATTTTCCCTTTGGATTGATCTTAAAGGTTACACTTGAGTGATCCAAGGTGAAATTATAGGGTTTAAATAGGTAGGGGAAGGATCTGATGGTTCCCAGAAAATACTTACAAGTTTCATTTTATGTGTGTTTGAACTTAGGCTAAAAAATTATATTTTTCTTGTACTGGGAAGGGTGTTCTTGAGGCTGAAATGGGTGGTGGGTTTATTGATCGAGCCTGATGGGAGGTAAATAAACTATTATTATATGTTATCCATACCTTAGATGTGTTTTTAGTGTCAATTTTTAGTCAATAAGCATCAGAACCATAATTCTATAACCATAACTTAAACTTTGATGACATTTATTATTAGTGTTTCTACACTCCTAAGCGGTAGTAAAAATGCACTTGTAGGTGGATTTGAACATCATGGTAATGTGATAACATGTAATTTTCATATATTTATTTGATTGAAGTGATATATTCTTAGGTGGAGGTCACAAAGATAGAAATAACAGTTGTAGCTCAAGAAGTTGCTTGTTCAATGCCAAAAAGTTGCTTTTTTGGACCTATCACTGCAACTTGTCCAATGGATTGCTATCAAATGTTACACATAATTTATTTGGATTGAAATTATAGGGCTTAAGTAGTCATGGGATGGATATAATAGTTCAAAAAAATGATTTACAGGTTTTTTTTTATGCATGTTTAAACTTAGGCTAAAAAATATATATTTTTCTTGTATTGGGAAGGGTGTTCTTGAGGCCAAAATGGGTGTTGGGTTTATCAATCAGGATTGATGAGAGGATAATAATATATTATTAGATTTTATCTACCCATTATTCATGTTGGTAGTTTCATTTTTCAGTCAGAAAGCATCGAAACCATAGTTCAACAACCACAAGTTAAACTTTGACAACATTTATTATCAATGTTTCAGCACTCCTAAACAGTAATGAAAATGTACTTCTAAATGGATTTGAATGTCATGTAATTATGATAACATGTAATTTTCATATATATATTTTATCAAAGTGATATATTCTTAGGTGGAGGTCCTGAAAGTAGCAATGGTAGTTGGAACTCAAGAAGTTACTTGTTTAATGCCAAAAAGTTGCATTTTTGAATCCATCACTGTAACTTGTCTAATGGATTGCTCTTGAAGGTTTACCTGAGTGATCTAGGGTATGATTATAGGTATTATATATGTATGGGAAGAATCTTATGGTTCACATAAATGGATTACAGGTTTCATTTTATGCACGTTTGAACTTAGGTCTAAGAATTACATTTTTTTTATATTGGGAAGGGTCTTCTTGAGGCCAGAATGGGTAGGGAGGTTGTCAATCAATCCTAATGGGATGAAAAGAACATATTAATATATTTTATTCTCCCCTTAGAGGTTTTTTTAGTCTCATTTTTTGGTTAGGAAGCATTTGAACCATAGTTTTGTAACGATAACTTGAACTTTGATAACATTTGTTGTCAGTATTTTTTCACTCTTAAATAGTAGTGAAAATGCACTTTCAAGTGAATTTGAACGTTGTGGTAGTGTGATAATGTATAATTTTCCTATATGGATGTGATTAAAGTAACATATTCTTAGGTGGAGGCCCTAGAGGTAGAAATGATAGTTGGAACTCAAGAAGTTGCTTATATAATGCCCAAAAGTTACATTTTTAGACCTATGACTATAACTTGTCCAACGGATTGCTATCAAAGTTTTCACCATAGTACTCTAGGGTCAAATTATATGGATTAAAGAAGTAGGGGATGGATCTTACAATTCATATAAATGTCTTATAAGTTTTATTTTATGCATGTTTGAACTTAGGTTAAAAAATTACATTTCTCTTGTATTGGGAAGGGCATTCTTTAGGCTAGAATGGGTGGTGGGTTTGTTGATCAGGCCTAATGGGAGGAAAAGAAACTAATAATAGATGTTATATTCCCTTTAGATGTGTTTTAAGTGTCAATTTTTAGTCATAAAGCATAAAAACCATATTTCTACAACCATAACTTAAAATTTGACAACATTTATTGTCAGTGTTTCCACGGTCTTGAATGGTAGTGAAAATGCACTTTCGATTGGATTTGAATGTTATAGAAATGTGATAACATGTAATTTGACTATCTCTACATTATTGAAGTGATATATTCTTATTTGGAGGTTCTAAAGATAGAAATGGTAGTTTGATCTCAAGAAGTTACTTGTTCAATGCCAAATTGTTGTATTTTTGGACCTGTCACTGAAACTTGTCCAATGGATTACTCTCGAAGGTTCCACCTGATTGATCTAGGGTGTGATTATAGGACTTAGAAGGGTGGGGGAAGGATTAGATGGTTCATGTAAATGAATTACAATTTTCATTTTACACATGTTTGAACTTAGGCTAAAAATTGTATTTTTCTTGTATTGGGAAGGGAGTTCTTGAGGCCAAAATGAGTGATGGGTTTGTTAATTGATCCTAATGGGAGGTCAAAAACTTAATATTAGACATTATCCTCCACCATAAGTATTAAAATTTTTAGGTTTTAGTCAATAATAATCATAACCATATTTATAAAACCACAACTTAAACTTTGACAACATTTGTTGTCAGTATTTATGTTCTCCTAAAGGGTAGTGAAAATTCACATTCAGGTGTATTTGAACATTATGGTAGTGTGGTAACATGTAATTTGCCTATCTAGATGTGATTGAAGTGATATCTTCTCAAGTGGAGGTCCTATATGTAGAAATGGAAATTTGATCTCAAGAATTTGCTTGTTCAATGCCAAAAAGTTGCATTTTAAAGAGCTAAAAACTCTACTTTGAGAAATTGACCTATTGGAGCAACAACTAGGTCTAGAGACCTAAAAACATAAGAAGATATAATTTGATAATGAGAGATAAATATCTTAGAGACCTATAGCTGATTGATTTCTTATAATTTTTGACACCTTCACAAATCCTTGAGTTTTACTAAAACCTATTTAAAGTGTCTTAAAGATGATTATCCAAAAGAAGCAAAGTAGATTTGAGAGATTGGTGACTAGTTCAGAGCATAACTAATGATTAATTGGCTAGTTTAAAAGAAGATTGTTTAAGATTATATTTTGAATTGAGTTGAGAATAAGAGTGGATAAATGAGGTTATAATTTTTCATTATCTTAGAACATATGAATAGGACTTTCATATCCTTGTTAAACATAGAAGAGAAAAATGTGCATTAGGTGGTATTAAGGGATGATAAAGGGTTTTGGACAAAGATGAATCATTGTCTCATGAGTGAATATTCTATTTTAAGTCAGTAAGTTTTACCTTTTATTAGACTAAATACATTATAGTTGAGGTCATGTATAAGTTCGTCTTGTAAGTTTAGAAAACATAAATTTGCAAAGATGAAGAAGTAGACAATGTGCATGGTCATAAAAAGGAGTTGAGTGCATAAGAGGTATTGATAGAGATTACTCAATAAGTGAGGGAAAATATAAATGAACAAGAATCATATATGGCATATAAGTAGTAGGCCTAGTTTCAAGAAAAGGTAGTAAAAAAGGCACTAGATCCAGGTGAAGGTGAAAGATCAGGTAACTTACAGGTATGTGTATCCAAGTGAGAAGTTTATATGGATTTATGAATGATTTTATGTCTTTTCATTAAACAAGTTTGGACATGGTTGGGTATGGGTTTTAAGTGAAATCAAATTATGTTAATGATCAATTGAAAAATTGTAAATAGGTGATGACAAATGTAAAATAGATAAGAGTGTCATTAGTCATTACCACTACACACAATCAAATAAAAACAATAATTTAAAAAAATATGGGAGATTCAATATTTATGGCATTGAAAATAACATTTTTTTAATCATCATTTGTGTATAACATTAAATACGAGATCTAATAGATAATAGTTTGGAAGATCAAAAGAACACTATACAATAACCTTTTAAATTAAATTTGAATATAAATTAAATATATTTCCATGATAGGAATACAATATATGCACATGTGTATAATGTCAATAATACATATATTTCCATGATAGCATACAAAAATTTACATGTATCAAAATAGTATCTAATGTTGGGTGAATGTCACATACACATATACAATGCCAAAAATGTGTAAATTGCCATATAGGAATATAAAAAAAGCATATATCATATAAGACATTCTATTCATCAAATAACATCCCTCTCTTTTCCTTCTTTGAAGAAGACTCTCCTTAAGATGCCCTACTAGTAGATAGAAACCCCTCTAATGTATTCGATCACTCCAAGGTCTGACTATGGGTCCTACACTCATAGCTCACTTGCAGTTAAACCTGTTCAAAAACAAGTATTATTACAAAATTAATATAAAATACATTCAATCAATTGTTAAAAAAGTATTTTTAAATTAAAATGAAAAATAATTTAAACATGCACTTACTAAAAGATTGTGGTCCTATTCAATCTAATTTTGATGCTCAAACAAGTCAATTATAGGCTCAACTATTTAAATAGCATCTGAAATAGGAAAGAAAGATGAGAAGTTGCCCTACTAATCATTTGATTGGGACTGTCAAATGTCATAGGACAACCCTACATATATAATACATTAACATAAGTTATATTTTCCCCAATTATGTAGTAAAATTATTAAAACAAGGCTATTTTTACAATTCAAAATTACAAATAAATATATAACTTTTTCATTGCCAGTGCAAATGACATTGCAGTAGCAATGCCTATGTTTGTTTTGGCTCTTAGTGATGGAGTAGTATCTACTTGAGCCATCAATTGTTCATGTAAATAAAGTCTCACTTATGTTTCTATAAAGTATCAAAGATATATATGGCAAGTTTTTCTAAATATAAACCTATATATATATATATATATATATATATATATATATATATATATATATATATATATATATATATATATATATATATATATATATATATGGCAAGATATTTCAACATGTATATCATGAAAAGACAATGTAAAACAAGAATCATGGAAGTGTAACTGCCATGCAACATGTAATTGCTAACAATAACATGTAGTTTACATGTTAGAGGTAATATAAAACTTGTAATACATGTAGTAAGTTTGAATGGAAGAGTAGGATGTGAAAAGAATAGTATCACTTTGAGAAGGTAGAGTTAGAGAGAGAAAAGGAGTAAGAGACATATCAAGAACTATATCCTTACTTATAAAGCTTATTTGGATAGAGTAAAATGTAATTAAGTCTCTAGATATTTATGATCAATATTTTTGTGTACATATCTCTAGTTAGAGAAGATTCAAGTTTGTAGTCTACAGGTTTAAAGTGGTGAAACCCAGGTTTCAATACTCTGTCTTCAGGCATAGTTAGAAAAAAGGGAACATAGTCAGTTTAAAATGTCAATATAAATGATTGAAATATGAGTAAGGGATAGAGGATCTACATGAAATTAATGTAAACACATTTAAAATCTCAATACTTTTGAGAAAATGCAAAATACATGGGAAGACTATATATAGTCGAATTAGTGATAATTCTGAGTTTGCATAGTCATAAAGAAAGATCATATAGAGTTCTTAGAAATAGAGTTGAGGATTTAAGGTATCGTGAATGTTATGGGATATTGTTTTTACATGTGTGTGATTATTTTAATTTCTATTAAATGAAGGTAAAGGGTATCAAGGGTCTATTTTATCCTATTTATTGACATAGCCATGTTGGAGGGGTACAAAATTCTATAAAACTACATATTAGGAGTGAAATAGTATTGAGAAAGGAAAAGAAATAATTTTAAAGATGGATGGGGTAAGGGAAAAGAAATATACAGCCTTAGAATATTTGATAAGGGTAAAAAGGTCATTCTAGCTCATTTATTATCTGCTTGGGTAGGTGCAGGACTGAGATAACACAAGTTAGGGTTTAAAATTGGAAAATGAGATAAAAAATGATTTAACCAATAAAAAGTCATTAAATTTTTTGGATAGGTGTATTTATATAGGAATAAGAGTATTTTTAAGGTCTAAAGTCAATTTGAGTCTGTATGGTATAGTTTCACAGTCAGTAGCCTTGAATTAGGCCTAGGAGACCTAATTAGTCTTGAGGGGTGTTGAGTTAGGTTTTCTCCAAAGAGAGTTACATTATGAAATTTTGTGTGGAACTATGTGATTTAAAGGGGTATCTGAATGTGGGTTTGGTTTTGTTTGGATATTTTTAGTTTACTCAAAACAAGGAGGTTTGCCTCAAAAAAGGGCTAGTAGAAGGAATGTGTCAAAGAGAAAAAAAAGAGTTAAGTGAAGAGTTGAAGCTTGGGGGTTGTGTGGAATGGTTGGATGAATTAAATTGGATGTAATTGAGTATGTAGATGGTATTATTAGTATTTTGGAAGGACAAATTCAAAGTAGCATGTAGACCTATGAAAACACATAAAAATATTGTAAAGAATAGAGCAAGGATAAAGTGAGAGAACATTAAAATAGAGTATGAAATGAGGAGGTTGATTTTAAAAAGAATTATTGTTGAGGTAGTTGATTAGTAAAATTATTTAAACAAGAGAATGAGAATTAAGTGAATACAAGGAGGATTAAGAGCCATTGAGTAGGTAAGAGTAAACAAGAAAGACATAGTAAATGCAAAGTGATCAAAGAGATAAAGAGGTTGAAGACATAAGACAAAGAAGGAAAAAAAAGATGAAAGATAGGTATTTGACAGAGGTAAGTGTGTGTTTCCATCCATATCATGGAATCTTGTTAGAACCTCTACATCAAAATCCTTGATAGATAAATTTAACTTAAAATTACAAGGAAAATGTACATAGACTAAATGTACATATAGCATATGATTAACTTGAAATTTTACCTTTGTATAAGTAAAAATTATTGTCCTAAGAGAGATAGATGTAGTAATGGATGGGCTAGCAGCTCGATCCAAAATTGTAAACAATGGTTACGTCAAATAAAATGCTTCAAACATCAATTATGATGATGAAGGCACCATCACCTCCTGAAACATAAAAAATGACATATATATTATTTAATTTATATGTAAATTAATTATTATCTAAATTAAATTTGCAAATTTAACTTAAATTTAACATGATATTTATATAAAATATATGTACACCTATGTAGTAGCTGATGTCTGCACACCAAATGTGCATGCCAAAAATTCATCACTCATAAGTATATTATCCAAGCCCTATAAACCACTGATGCCATCATCATCAAAAGCTTTAGTTCACATAGTTCTACAAGAATTGCAAGGGTGGGGTTGAGTATGCACACTAGGTGGTGTATCTCTAGCATCAGTTTGTGAGAGCCTACTTGTATGCTTAACGAGCATATTAATGATCAAATTATGAGCATGTAGAGTGTCGATCTCTATGACCTATTGAACTATATAAGGGATATTTGGCTTAAGTGGATTTTGAATATAGATCCTTATAGGTCGATTAGGCACATGATGTGCATTGATCGTACCTTTGTAGGTCTTTTCCCTCAACCCTAAAACTCACTATAATCAAAATAGTTCATAATCTCATTAATTACAAACTCATAGTAGAGTTTCCTCAAAAAATACAACAAGACCTCATGGTTGTTACACAGTTGATAATCAAACACCATCCATCATTGATCTCAAAAATTTGTTGTGATCAAATTATGCTGACAATAATGGATTGAAAAAAATTTAGAAGTTACCAGAAATGGTGCATTGGTGGCTAGGTCAATGAATAAAGCGTAAATAGAGGCTTTTGATATGTCTTTGTTCTTGACCTTAAGTGTTGGTAACTTATCAACATAATAAGCCCTACAACTATCTTAATATAAAGCCCATCTATAAATTTAACTCATTATAGAGTCAATTTGGCCTAATAATGTCTCTATGGAGTTGGCTAGATAAGTGTGGTGGGTGTTGGTGGAAGTGGGACTCCTCATTCTCCTAATTTCAATTTCAATTTTATTTCCCATAATGTGGTCAACTAAACTCTCTTGACCACCTAAGGGATTTTATGTAACTATAGGAGGGTTATGTGGAGGGATAGGAGGAGGAACAAGAGGCTTTTATGGATGGTTAAGTGGAGGGTTAGGAGGAGGAATAAGAGGGTTCTATGGAGGGTTAGGAAGAAGAACATGAGGGTTAGGTAGAAGAATAGGAGGGTTAACATGATGGGCTATTCAAAATAAACAAATTACCACTAAAATTTATTAAAATTACTAAAAATTAGGGTTAAACAATGAAAATAACTAAAAATTACAAAAATTTAAGGTTAACAAGTGTAGTTTTTTAGCACTTACCTCTTCTATGTGATGACATTATCGATTAGCATCTTTCAGGATGAATTTTTCCAAGGTTTAGTCTCTTTCACCCAAAATACGATAATAAAATAACAAAGGAAGCTTGAATTCAAAATGAGGACTTTTTGCATTTAGGTTTCAGTTTTTATTTTTTTGGTCACTTAAGTAATGTGACCACGTTATTAAAGCGACCACATTGTTGAAAACAATAATAATGCAATCACATTATTAACATGATCCTATTATTATTTTAAATAATATTATTGAATAACATGATCATGTTATGCCTTGGTAATTACATTATTTAATAACATGATCGTATTACCAAAAATGTCCATGAAATTATCCTCCAACTCTATGCACTTACCCATTCTACAATTGGTAACTACACCAAATCTAAAACACCTTTTGGATTTTTATCTAATTTATAATAATTTCCCCTAATTTATCTTGATTTTCCTTAACTTGTCATATTTTTCCCTAATTTTTTGTAAGGTATGGATTTTCCTCTAAATTTTCAATTTTGTGCTAATTTAACCTATTTTTTGTAGTTTACCCTAACTTTTATAAGTTTTCCTAAATAGCCTTAAATAACCTTAATTTTATCTAATGTATCAAATCTATTGAGTTTGCCATAATTTGTCGAATTTTACCTAATTTATCTTGTTTTTTGAATTTACCCTATTTTTCTCTAGTTTTTTTAATTTTCTATGATTTTTTAATTTTTTCTAGTTTGCTCTTAAATTTTTCATTGTTTATCAAAAATTTATGTAAATTTTTGCTAAGTTAACACAAATATTTTATAAATTCCCAATTTTCTTCAACTTTTCAAGTTTTTCCTATATTTACCTAATTTTTTAAATTTGCCTTGATTTACTAATTTTTTTTATAATATTCCAATTTTGCCTTAATTTTTTTCAAAATTTACATTAAAAAGATGTTTTAGATTTGGTGACTACACCAAATATAAAACACCTTTTGGATTTTTATCTAATTTATAATAATTTCCCCTAATTTATCTTGATTTTCCTTAACTTGTCATATTTTCCCTTATTTTTTTGGTAAGGTATGGATTTTTCTCTAAATTTTCAATTGTGTGCTAATTTAACCTATTTTTTGCAATTTACCTTAACTTTTATAAGTTTTCCTAAATAGCCTTAAATAACCTTAATTTTATCTAATGTATCAAATCTATTGAGTTTGCCCTAATTTGTCTAATTTTACCTAATTTATCCTATTTTTTGAATTTACCCTATTTTTCTCCAGTTTTTTGAATTTTATATGATTTTTTAATTTATCCCTAATTTTTTTCTAGTTTACTCTTAAATTTTTCATTGTTTATCAAAATTTATGTAAATGTTTGCTAAGTTAACACAAATATTTTAGAAATTCCCAATTTTCCTCAACTTTTCATGTTTTTCCTATATTTACCAATTTTTTTGAATTTGCCCTGATTTACTAATTTTTTTAATAATATTCCAATTTTGCCTTAATTTTTTCAAAATTTACATAATGTTGAAATTTCCCTAACTTTTTGAATTTTTGATAATTTAACATAATTTTTATAAAAAAAAATCTTAACCAATGATTATACGCTTTCACAGTCCATATCATCACAAAGTTTTTTTGAAAAGTTAACATTTTAAATGATCATCTATGATCCTTCATCAGGAGAAAATATTCATGTGGAACAACAATATTGTTAATGATCAACAACTCCCTATTCCCAGAATGGGGACCCTCCTTTCCTCAACTTTAAAAAATACTCAAAATGCCTAACATAGTAAAACCTCTGTTTGCATATGAATTTGATCAAATTTGCCATTACTTGTAGTTTTGCATTTCTTAGTTACTCATTTTTCAATCAGAATTAGTACTTGGAAATATTTAGATTATTGCAAGTCCTCTTAAAGTTTCATTCAATAATGAATTATTAACCATTGATGGTTCAATGATGTGCAGACAAGTAAGTGTAACTGGGCTTTCTAATGGACATGAACACAACAAGCTTTGGTGAGTTTATTAGATTAACCTTGTGTTGTGTTTAAGTCATTCACTTGTAATATTTTATTTCAAAACTTATTTAAATTTGTTTATGATAGGTTATGATGTCTTCTAGAACCTAATTTAACTCCTCACTTGACCTTGCAGGATGTCAAAATTAAAGTGGCAATTTGTGATGCCTTGCAGAACATCAAAGTTCAAACTATGACTTAAAAGGATAAATCCAACAAGAAATAAAAGTTGTTGAAATATTCCATTGTCAACTTCCGACTACCAACTAGAACAATGGATCTATTTATATATATGAATTTGAATAAATAAATGATGGAACAAAGGAAGTGGCCCACCTATTAACACAATGATAGATCGGTACCACTATAAAATAAAAGAAAATTATCAAAACAAAAAAATCAAATAGGAGGGGTTTATCTATTTAATATGACTCTTGGAGATAATTTTTTTCAAAAGAATTAATATTGTTGACTGATCACATCATATGATGGGAAATGATGATTTAAAAACTTAAAAACAATTTTTTTCCTAATGTCATAGGAGAAGATTTTATATTTATAATATGAATTAGTTTACAATGGTAATCTATCAGATCAAGGGGCACGAAAATTAAATATGAATTAAACTTTGTTACTGTCTATCAGTTCCTCTTAAAACCGTTGTGTACAGTTGTTTAAGAACATGTATAACACTATAATTTGATGGGAAAGTTTAAACAACATCTATAAACTCAGGTGTATACTGGTGTCAGTAGTTATATTCAATTCCGTTCGCTACCCTTCAACTGTTACTGTCACCTTTCCCTATTAATAAGGTTCTTAGTATTAATAAATTGATTGAACAGTTTTGGTGAATGAGTTTGTGTCAAGAGATCCAAAGGCAGTTTTGGCTGAGCACAACATAGACAAACCAAGACACCTCCTTGGACGGATTTCATGATCTCAGTCTCACTGCCACTGATTCTATCAAAGTTCTCATGTATTCAAGAGTTGGTGAGCTACTCGCTTTTCATGTAAAAGCTCTCAACCCTGCCGACCCCTGCCCACCAATACCAGGAAAAACTACAACTATCGGTAAGACTTTCAAAACATTGGGGAGAGCCGTGGAGGCAATATTGTGCATCATATTCTAGTGCGCATCACTGCTACTGATCCTGATGGACATGAAAAAGGAGAATTTGGTATCAAGGGAGCAATATTACTCCACCCTTTCTTTGGTGGAGAAGAACGTGCCCAGTTAGAGATTGCATGTCTGACGGAGCTTCCGGTGACTGTGCAAGCTTGTGATACATTTCAGAGATTGGCATTACCAGGTGGAAGCAACAAAGATCATCCATTCTGCAACCCCATTAAATACCTCTGATTAATGGTTTCTTCTGCCTCCAATGTTTATTTTATTGGGATTTAAAGATTGCTTGAAGGATAGAGGTGCATAGTAACATGAACCCATCCACAAGTTAGGCATCTACAAGCATATTGAATTGATGTTATTTTATAGAGAAGACCATGGATTATAACATTATGTGAAAGAACAAGAAGATTTAGGTAACCTCAACAATAATACAACAAGAAGCACTCTTTATTTCTTCAAATCTTGCAATTGATTAGCCTAGCTCCTTTAAGCTAACGCTCATCAGGAGTTAGCCTCGTTTAAAATACAGTTTATATATATAAATATAAAATTAACAGATGAGAAAATGCAATCCTAAACATTGATAAAAAAATCTGCACACAGTTTTTATCCAGAAGTTTGTGTATTATTATTACGAATCATGAAAACATAAAATTTATGATATAAGGTGGATTTATTTTATTTTATTTTTAAAAATATATTTTTATTCAAAATTATATTTTTAGATTTAATTCTATAATTACTTAACATAGTTCTAAAATATTTTGAGAGTTTATTATTGATGGGTGTAAAACTTATGGCATGGATTAAAGATGACAAAGTTTCCAAAAAATTATTTCAAACATATTAGAATAAGGTATTATGCTAACCAAATCAAAACTATAAAAACACTAGGATAAATGTTGATGGATTTATGTTTATATTCTTCAATATTTTATCTCACACTATATTGTAATCTTCATATCTCAATAACATAACCCAACCTTGTCTTGATGTTGATCATTCAAGCTTCGACACTGAATATAATTGCTTGTCTTCCTATTGTCCATTGATGAGTTGTAGGAAATAGATATCCAAATAATAAATTAAATTGTTTATTTAATATAAAACAATTATTAAAAATATGTTATAATTAAAAATTAATTTAAATATGTAATAGTTACATTGTATATTTGAAAAAGAATTAATTGGTTGTATTTATGAGAAAGTTACAAGTATAGGCATTCTACCAATAATTCACTTATTGACCATTGCATGTTGTTGGCAAGGATAAGCACCTATCAAATTCTAATTTTATTATACCTTAATCCTTTAAAATGCATTTTTAAAATTATTTAATAGATATTCAAGGTGAGGAGGTAGTTAAAGGAGGTTATATTTGTGTAAGAGGATATGGAGGTTATAAAGAGACCCATTAGTTGATGATGGGAGTGAATTTGTGGTAACCTATAAGTGGGAGGAATTAGAATAATCCTTGGTTAATGAAGATAATGCATTATGATTTTTTTAATTTTGGAGGGTAAAAGGGTTGAGGACAACCAAGGAAATATACATGTTTATTTAAAGAAAGAAATAAAGAATAATAAATAAGAGGGAAGTCATGATGAGTTGAAAATATACGATACATGTATTGGTTAGTTTGGAAACACTGTATGTGTGTGTGTGTGTGTGAGAGAGAGAGAGAGAGAGACCACCTAGGATACAATGAGTTTAAGCTAATAATTATATTTTGGTTGGCATGATTTATTAATTGAAATTAAAAAAAAAATTAAAAGCCAATTATTTATCTGGTCAAGACATTTTGACAAACCTTATTATATAGTGTATAATTTTAAAACTATGAAAATATTTTGAATACTTTTTAGCATCATTTATAAAACCAAGTGAAAAAAACATGCTCTTCCTTCTATATGGTTTTAATAAAAAAAAAAATTAATAATAAATAATTTTTAGATCTAATGTTTATTTTATTTCTACCATTGAATGTGGTGTAGGTAGAATTAAAGCTATGGGGATTGAAGTTTAAATATTACCCCATTTTTTAGTGAATCAGCGTCAACATATTGAGTGGCCTCAAAGTAAAATTTAATATTAGTCCAACACATCATCCATGAGATTAATGTAAGTTGCTCAAATAAATATTTGTTGGTTTTTCAAAATTTCTATTCATTTATGCAAGCTATTGGATCCAAGTGAAGCTTTGGTCATCAAAATATTAGGATGAGAGGTTGGAAACAAAGATGCAAACAATTTCTAAGATGGTTTCCTTATGATTGGAAGGTATGAATTTATTCTTTTTTGTTCTAAAAACTAAGAGCAATTATTTGCATGCATAGTCATCTGTCTTGAAATGAATAAATATAATAATAAGTTTTCTAAAAAATATTTATTTAAATATATTTACTCAAAACACTATGCATGTTGGTTTTTTTGAAAATTTCACATATATCTAGAAAATGTTTCTTTAATTTAATTTAATTTTTGTTTCTTTAACTCATTTTGACTACACATAGTTATTTCATTCACGCATGTGATAAAAGGTTGATATGTTCTCAACATTTGTGAAATGGGTATTTTCATGTTAGTCATAAATATGGTTGAAATGATCATGAGAATATTTTACATTTATTCATTTTGTTCTTTGTGCATTATTTAAAATAAGTATCTCGCATGACATTATTTATCATACGAAATCAGTTTTTTTTTGTTTAAAAGAAGTATGTGGTAAATACCAACTAAATAATATAATAAATTAAGTATATTAAAAATTGTGATAAAAATTTAAAGTATAGAATATAAATAATAAAATGATTATGGGGCCATAGGGTAGGACAACTATGAAAAGTGAGGATGACATAACTAAATAAAATATAATTATTATCTTAACTTTATTATGTCCTAAGTGGTCCTTATCATATACATACATACATACATACATACATACATACATACATACATATAAAAATTGAACAACAGGGTTTTGAAAACTGAGAAAGCTTGTTGAAGATAATGTAGGGTATATAAATGATTAATTTTGACATAGTGGTTTGTCTTAATTAAAAAATTTACTAAAATATTTGAGAAACTTTTCTTCAAAATAAGTATTTGATTATTTGTCATGGTCAAAATTGGAAATATTGGCTTCCATTTTTTTAAGATACAATTTCATGTATTTTTAAAAATATATATGAAACTCATAGGACCAGGTATTTGTATGGATTTTAGTTTCATGTATTATATTATGGCTTATTTACCATTTTCTTGAATGTGGCATGAGGATTGTGAAATAAAAAATGGGGTAAGATCTCAATCTCAATCCATGAGCTTTAATTCCACCTCTACCACATTCAATGCTATAAATAAAATAAACATTGGGTTTGAATTTTTTTATTATTAAGTATTTTAGTTATTAAAACCATATAGAAGGAAGAGAGTGTTTATTTTACTTAGTTTTATAAATGACACCAAACAACATTCAAAATATTTTCATAGTTTTAAAATTATAAACTATATAATAAATTATAACAAAATGTTTGAACCATATCCATATTGACCTTTCAAATATATTTTTATTTCAAATAAAAAACTATGCCAACCAAGATATAATTATTACCTTATGTTCATTGTGTCCTAAGTGGTCCTTATCACACACATGTGTGTGTGCGTGCACATATGAAAATTGAATATTAATATTTTGAGAAAGCTTATTGAAGATAATACACAGTATATAAATGATCAATTTTGACATAGTGGTTCATCCTCATTAAACATTTTGCTAAAATGTTTGAGGAACTTTTATTCAAAATGATTATTTGATTATTTGGCATGGTTAAAATTGGAAATATTAGTTTTATATTTTTGAAGATAGAGTTGCATATATATATATATATATATATATATATATATATATATATATATATATATATATATATATATATATGCAACTCATATGGCTAGGAATTTATATGGATTTTAGTTTAATGTATTTGATTATGGCTTATTTACTATTTTATTGAAAATGGAATGAGGATTGTGAAGGAATAATGTGTGGTTTTATGAGATTGACAGTTGTTATTTTAATATGATTGTAAAGAGGATAAAATGATTAATTTTTATGCACAATATGCTTATAAAATTATTATCTTTATTTGGTTTGAAATTGAATAATTTGAAGCATTGTATTTTTAAGATCACAAAAATCGTGATGTATTTGAGCTTAGTTGTATAAAATGTTTATTTAGCATACTTTATTATATGTTAAGGAGAATCCAAGTTCAAATGATTTATCTAAATATTTTTTTGTCATGATGATAATCAACATAGTGAGGATACTCCTTCACAAGGTAGCTCTAGAGACAACTGATTCTTTCATGGTCATAGAGATACTAACACATTTCCTAGACCATTTAATTGGGGACCTTGTGTTTCTTTACATTTTGATGCCACTGACCCTACCTTTTGAAATGTTCTCAACTCTTTTCCTAATAAGTCTTTATATTTATATGTAAATAGAGGATGTAGGGGATCACATTGGAGGAATCATCCTTGTAGATGAAGCACTCCAAGTGAGCCCTCTCAACATGTGAAAATTTTCATTCAGCGCATTGAGCATAATGTTGTACTCCTCAAGCCACCTAAAAGCATTCTTGAAGTGACTGTAAAATATCCTAGTGTAATTATTCCACTTAAAACTAATATTTCATCCCTTGAGACTGAAAAAAGTATTTTTTTTAATAGAAAACATGCTAGCAACCATGTACCACAACCTATGGAGGTCAGAATGCTAAAAAGGTTAAGTTGGAGGTAGATGATTTTAAATGGGACCTGACCAACTTGATTAAACTTTCAATTACTTTTATGGAGTATATTGAGTACTTTACTGATAAGGATGCACATTTGATAGATTTAGTTTCTGGTACAGGCTCTGGTTAAATTTTTGTGTTGAAATTTCTATTGATAATTGTACTTATGAAATATATATATATATATATATATATATATATATATATATATATATATATATATATATATATATATATGGAATCATTTGATTTTATATATAAAAATATGTTTAAATATATATATATATATATATATATATATATATGGAATCATTTGATTATATATATAAAAATATGTTTAAATGGTTTACTAAATAGTTATGGAAATACACATGGATTTTAATGTTTTAGTAACTAGATTTATTTTAATACAATAATTTTTCAAGTTGTTTTTGCATAGTGGATCATGTTTGAACCTTACCAAAACTAGTAAATAAATGTATGTAACACTATCAAGATTCAATATGAGCCTGAATGAGAGGTATAAATCAATAATGTTTTCTTTTTGTTATCGTTCATGTTCCAAAAATATTGTTCTTTGTGACTGTTTTTGTGTAGTGAATGTGGTAAGATCATATGTAGTAATTAGTAAACATTGATTAAATACCTCTATAAATCTCTCAAAAGTCTAATCTAAGGTCGACCATTAAATTACAATATTTCACATTGAATTATGAGTATGTTAGTTTTTTTTTTAGTTTATCTTAGTTAGAATAGTTATTATATTTTCTTTTTCATTATTCTATTTTCATTTATGTTTCTATTTTTTTATCTCTTGATTGTTTTCATTTCACCTAAATTTTAAATTTTAACATGCCAATTTTCTTCATTTTATTCTTGATAATTTTTATTTGCATTCTCTTCAAACATTGTTGGATTCAGATCTAGTATTGCAGAACTATAGTGTGTTTGAAGAATTATTAGTCAATCCTCTTATTTTAGATGTAGATTGCCAAATTATCATAGCTCTATCAAATGGAAAATTGAAGACATTATATTTAATTGTATAAATCATCAAATAAGTCTCCAAATTCTTATAGATCTTGTTTCTTAACTTCTATTTTCAAAATGATAATGCACTAAAAATTTTGTCATCTTATACTAAGCCTAAAATCAGTGTTTGGCATAAATTAACAAGATTAAAATATTTTAAGATACCATCACATAGTATTTCACCCAAAATTAAGGTAGTCCATAGTATAGTGATTGAGCCATGTTCAAAATCATGGTCCAAAACTTTAACTTGTTACAACATTGTTATGGTAAATCCAATAGACTATTCCCTTAGCTTTAGCAAATCCAAAATGTCTTAAATTTGTTCACCATTAAATTCTACACTCTTACAAAATTATTGGGCCAAGGTTTTTATTTTAATATGAAAATATGATGAGCTAAAAAATTTCTAATATTGAGGGTACATAACAGCCATGGATTCTAGATGCTCATCTCAAGGACAATTACATCTAATCAACAAAGAGAGACATTGTACAATTTCCTTAAATGTGTAAATTACAAAGGATACAACCTCAAGGAATCCATATCTTGTAACAAAAACTTATTTGAGTCTATTAGATCGATAAATTATGTTAAAATCATGAGTTGTGATCTCTCCTCAATTTATACTAAGTACTGCACATGATTTTATCGTGTGTATTACACAAAAAGAGTCCTAAAGAACCATATTTTTGGGACATAAAGGATTAAAAAAATGTTATTTATTTTAACCTCTCCATCAAGATCATCTTTAATCTTGATCATGTTACATACATTTATTTACCAATTTTGGCAAGGTTAAAACATGATCCACTAGCTGGAAGACCTACTAACTTGCTATAGAAGCATTCATAGTGGTTGTATACATCACTAATAAATAATATACAAATGAATCAATTTTGAGGCTCATATTTTAAAAACACCAACAACCATAGAAACTATAGTGAGGTTTTCATACTATTTTTTTTAAATGTTTAAGGTAATAATTATATTTTGGTTGGCATGGTTTGTTAATTGATTTTTTTTTTTTTGAAAGGCCATTATTGATTATGGATATGGTTAAGACATTTTGGTAGACCTTATTATATAGTTTATAATTTCAAAACAATAAAAAAAAATCAATGTTTTTACAATCATGTCATCCTTTTATTTCATAGTTATCTTGTCCTATGGCCCCATAGTTTGTTTATACACTATACTCTAATTTTTTATCATTATTTTTTCTATACTCAGTTTATTATATTATCTAGTTAGTCTTACCCCATACTTATTTTAGACAAATAATAAACTGACTTCCTCTAAGAAATAATGACATGCAAGATACTTATTTTAACCAATGCACAAAGAACAAATTGAAAAAATACAATAGAGCCTCATGATCATATGGTATTTTATTTTTAAATATTTAAGATAATAATTATATTCATGTTAAAATGATTTGTTAATTTAAATAAAAAATAATTGAAAGGCCAATATGAATATAGTTATACTCTCATCGGCATGGTTTGTTAATTGAAATAAACACGACAGAGCCTTACAATCATTTCAACCATATTTTTGACTAACCTGAAAATATCTATTTCACAAATTGTGATAACATATCAACCTTAGTTTGAATATAGTTAGGGTATTCATTGATCATAATCATTATTCCACCTCTATAATATTTTTCCCATCAATGTGCTTGGGGAAAGGGGTTTAACTATGGATTTGGGTAAGACATTTTGACCAAACCTTATTATATAGTCTTTAATTTTAAAAATATGAAAATATTTTGAATATTTTTTTTAATTCATGTTATCCTCGCTTTTCATAATTTTTTTTCCCTATGGCCTCATATTTGGTTTATACTTTTTACTCAAATTTTTTATTACAATTATTTCTATTATCAGTTTATTATATTATCTAGTTGTCTTTTGAGAGACTTACAGTCTTACATAGGTTTGTACTCAATTTATACTAAGTCATATAGCCATCAAATTTAGTACTTAAAAATAAAAAATTTAATATTTAAAAAGGATAAATTTAATCATTAAAATGAAGGAGCTGTAAATAAGATCTTGACTTTAGAATTTTCATCTTCTAACCTATTTATCTATTTTTTTTTTAATTAACACAAATCACCTCTTATAAAATAAGTCTACATAAGTGCTTCAAATTGCATAAAACCCCAGAACTAAAAAACCTAAAACTTGAATTCATATAAGCTCATTTATGTTAAAGTTTTATTCCTTTATGATCATGGGAATCATGAAGCAAGTGATTATTATAAGATGAGGATAAGGAGGAGTCTAAGCAACCAACAATGAATTATAATCCATGAAAGAAATATAATCCCTACATGTTTTTGAAATCGTGAAGTGAGTGATAATTATAAGAGGAGGTCAAGGAGGGGTATAAATAGCCAATAATGAAGTACAATCCAAGTAAGAAATATAAGCCCCATATATCTATAAACATTTTCACATTTTTAATGAATTCTACCTATATTTAAAGGGATTTGAACTATTTCCATGTTATTTTTTTCAGCATATATTTTCTCATAGTGTGAAAACCCTTTATTATCTTATATCAAGACCCTAATATTAGACACAATTTAGTTATCACATGAGATTTTTTATTTATTAATGAGATAAAGAAGATATTTGCGTTTGTTTGGGATTATTTATTTAGTAAAGAGATCATCAATACCTAAAAAATATTTTAAATATGTGTCTGGGTATTGATGTGGTGATGACATTTTTTTTCAGAGTCACATGCTCCTACTTTGGGTTTATATTTAGGATGGGTCTGTATTAGTTCTTATTCATGTTGTATGTCATGTCTTCCTTACTTAGATTTATTCATTTGGGAAATTTTTTGAAATGGATGGATTGCCCCTAATTATAAAGTGCAACACAAAATAGTTGTTTTGAAAACCTTAAGGTATCCATTGATCATAATCATTATTCAACCTCAAGCATATTTTCCTCATGAATGTGTTTGGGGAAAGGTGTTTAACTATGTATTTTTTTATATTATTTATTGATTTAAATATGATGTTTAATTCACCAAATATTTATAATTTTTTTAAAAGAGCTAATATAAATCACCAATTAATTTATACCTATATGCCGATATTACCAAAGATTCACCAATGGAATTATCCCTAAACTCTAGAATTCGCTATGATTTTATGGTAAGTTTTAAGGGTCCATTATTAAAATTATTCCTACACTATATTTATAAGACATCATCATTAAATATGAAAATAAACTTAAAATGTACAAAGATTTTTTTGTTAAATATACATATTAAAATATCCAACATCAAAAAAGTTTGATAAAATTCATAGTAAAAGATCTAAACAAACATAATGAAACAACACTTAGGGAAGTGGAGCCAATAATAGTGCACCCTAAATTACCACCTAATAATTATTATGTACAAATACCAATTGATATATAAATAATTTCCATTTGAAGTTCAAGTGGATGGAAAATCATATTTTTTGTTTGGCATGTTTAAGCAGAGGGAAAATCACATTTTTTGTTTGGCATGTTTAACTAGAGGGAGTCACATTTTGAATTTATTTAAAATGGGAATTTTAAATTATGCTAGAAATTAAATGTGACCAAAACTTGTGTATTGATGGTTCTAAGGGTGATGTGTTATCATATGATTAGTTGATTTACACTACTATTTGGTTAAATTTGTATAGTCATATGTAAAGTGTACACCTCCTTATTGGCTATTTTGCTCCCAAGTACTATCTCAAATATTGGTATCACCAAAATATTAGGTCCACTCCCTTATTTCAATCAATTACTCTCATATGGATTACCCTTGATATTAATTTTGGTCCCATAAACTCAAGAACTAAATTTGATGGTCATATGATTGTATTTGTATTTTTAGCACTAAAAAAATAAATTATTTTCATAAACAATATTAAATGCAAGGTGAAAATTTAAAAAGATCATCAAAAATATAAAATATATAACTATCATCTTCCCCAAAGGTGAAAATTATGTCATAAGGGATTTTATTTTCTATTTTGGTAAAGTGTCAGGTTTTGTAAAGTGAAATATTTTAAATTGGTAATTTTATCAAAACACATGGATACTCACCTCATCTCACCTATTTTTATTTAAGCATTAAAAAATTGTATTTATAGTGGAGTTGATGTTGGAAAATCATGATGTGTGTTCTTTCATACAACATGGTAATGATTTGTGTAGGGAAGAGACATTCTGTTTCACATAGACTTTGAGTAATGATTAAGTGGTAGGGAAGGGAAAGGTTGTAAAGAACATGAAATTTATGAAATATTTATAGGTGAATTGGGAGGTGATGGTGAGGGGAAATTATAAGGTATTTTAGGGGATGGACTTAAATAAGCTTGAGGATCTACACATGTAAAGTTTAGTGACATTTTACATATGTAAATACAACTTGTAACTTAAAATATTTTTAATTTCCTAATACATGATTGAAACAAGTGCTATATGTCAATTATAAAATCTAAAAATGTAGATACTTTACCCCATGTCCATTTATGAGAGTTTAAAACTAATCAAATGAAAACTTTGACTACTTTAATTATACAAAATCAAATTAGATGAGTTTAAAACTAAATTGACAAAAAATGGAAAGGATTCCTCAATGAAATACACCATCTATGTAATCTAATTGAATTATTTAGGATTACATATGAAAATAGATATGGATACAAATTTTTACATTATCTTTCTCAATAACACTAATAAAAACCATTGTATTCATAATAGTAGTTATCATTTCTCTTTATTTAGCAAATGGAAGAAAGGCTAAACTACTAACAAAACAAATCTTCCACAACACTATTTTTATTATCTAATACATTATTTAAATATGTGTCATCTCAATGAAAATAGGTGTAAAATATAAAAAGTCTCCTTTAAAAACTCAAATAATGCATCACATGTCCATTTAGATAAGTCTACAAGTAATTAGATAATAATTATAATTGTTTTAACTATATACGATGAAAATAGATGATTCTTATTGATGAAAAATGGATAGGGTTAATCAATTCAAGACATGTCATATATAATCTAATTGACTAATGTAAGATGCCATAAGAAAATAGATATGGATACATATATTTTGAAGCTTTTTCTATTTTCATTCCCAATAACACTAATAATAGCCATTGTATTCATAATAATATTGCTCATTTGTCTTTATTTAATGAGTGGAGGAAAGATAAAATTTCCTCTATGACCACAAGTGCTACCAATTTTGGGTAGTCTATTGGACCTAGGTTTTAATCTCCCCTTATCTATGTATAGTATCTCCAAGCACTATTATAGTATGATGTATCTCAAATTAGACACTATGTCGATGTTATATCTTCCTTTGTGGTTAAAATCAATTTGGTAATATGAATTTAAAAAAATGAATATAAATGTTAAAGTATAACCATCCTAAGATTTTTTTTTTTTTGAGCTTTAACTTAGACTCCCTCTCTCATAGGCTATGGTAACTATTTTTCATTATTATAATAGTATGTTTTATGCTTCATTTAGACATTTATCGTTCATATTTTGTAAAATTAATGAACACCATAGATAAAATTAAGGATATTAATATTAAAATTTAAAAAAACTTTTCTTATTCTTTTCAAAAACTTTAATAATGGAACTTATTATTATTCACATTTTTGGACTACATGTCTTAAGATTACAGAAGGTAGTGACACTATACAAACATGAAAACCAAAAACATGTTAAAACACATTAACACTAACCAGATCAAAGAATATCTATGGAAAAACCACTTAAAATTTTTAAAATAATTAAACTTGTATGTATATTTTCATAGCAACATTTTTAATATTCTTTGTTGTTATAGTTAGAGTTGTGGATTTCTTTAAGTAGAATCCCTTTAGTTACATGAATTACATGGTAGCATCTAAGATTCATTTCGGTGTAGTTAGGTCAATCATAATTACAAATGAAGTTATGAAAATTTTCACATGATCCCAATTTATTTGAATTTTATAACTATGGATCCAAAATCCTTATTGCTACCTTTATTTTTGAATAGAGAGTATGTTCTCTATAATTATAAAAGGTTGGAGTTCACTAAATATATACTTTTTTTTTCATTTTTATATGTTTTTTTAGATATATAATACTTTTTTTAATTGATATGACACCCATTTCAATCATGTATTAGGTAACCAAAATAGTTTGGCAGAATTTTAGTCATGGCTATAGTTTTTCCTTTCTTCCATTCACTACATAAAGATAAATGATCACTACTATTATGAATACAATAACTATTGTTAGTGTTATTAATAATGATAATGAAAAAAACTTGGAAATAATTGTATCCATATATATTTTTATATGGTGTCCTGCATCAACCGAATAGATTATATAAGAGGCATATTTTATTAAAAAATCCTTTCAATTTTTCATTAATTCGACTTGAGTCATCTAATTTGGGTTTCTATATTCCTTGAGTAAAGAAGTTTAAAATTTAATATATTATTTATATTCACACAAATCATATAAAATTAATTATATTAATATCAACTATATATACTTTAGTCCTGGAATTTTTTTCATAGGGATGATGCTGGTAAATTTATTAAATAGGATAAAAATCAGGTTAAGTGAATTGGTTGAATCTTAATTTTTATAGATCAATGGAAGGTAATATAGGAGCTAAAATTGGAGGTGGTATGATCATAGATAACAAGGGAGACCTTGTGGCATCATATGCAAGGACTCTTGGAGTTCAAACTAACCACATAGATGAAGCATGAGTAAATCTATGGGGTATACAAGTTGAAAAAGAAATGAATATTAAGTATCTTATATTGTAAGGATATTATATGAATATAATCAATGATATTAGTGGTAAATCCTCTCCTAGATGAATTATTCTTAATGTTATTTAAGAAGCTCAAATCCTTTTAAAATCATTTGATGACTTTAGTATTGTTCATACCTGTAGCGAAAGAAATCCTCTAAACTAAAATCTAAGATGATAATTTTAATATTTCTATCTGATAAAGTTCAACATCCTTTGAGGAGTCTATATTCAAAGGTTCTAATCCACTATTGGTTACATTTTCATGCACTAGATAATCCTTCCCTACTCTTGTCCAAGCATTTCCTCATTCTTTTGAGAATCTAATTTTTTTTGTCTCTTGGCTTATTTTAAACTATATTACATTACATTGCACCACTCTCAAACCAAATTTAGCTTGACTTATTTATATTTGACCTTATTCCATAAAACATTCTCCTAATTTCAAACCTATTTGATGTATTAGGAGCTGATTATACCTATTTAATACCTAGATTATATTGACCATTCATTGACTATGTCTTATTTCTTTGGTTGATATGAAAAAAAAATATTGATTATTTTATGGTTCTCGAGGCACTTTTTAAATTTTTTATGATCTTAATAAAAGTGTCTATATTCATGGAATTCACTACATTTGAAAGGTAATTTCTCATAATCATGCTCTTGTGAATATGACCATTAATGCATATTTAAATGAATAGATAAGTAGAGGATATTGAAGATAACTATGTAGGTAGAGGATAATAAAGACAAGAAACATACATATGGGTGGGAGCCAGTACCTAATACAGCTAGTCCTCTATGAACCGGTTACTTTAGGAACAACATATGAAATATTCTTATTTTTCTCACTTTCAATCTAGAGAGGTATTGGTTCAATAAGAATTTTCATTATGTCATCTTTAGTACCCTTGTGTCAATGTTAAAATCCATCTATATCCATCCAAATGAAATCCATAGATCTTTAAATGGAATCAAAATACAACCTCTTGTAATAAGATGGTATATCGTGTTCATAAAACAAACACTCCTTAGTCAATTTTTCAATGTTTGACTCAATAATCACCTTCATATGATATAAATAATATACCCTCATTATTCTAGGGTTATCTCTGAGATAACACTCCCACACAACTTTACTTTTTAAATTGTTAACTCTTTTCAAAATTTCATCTGGAAGATATGTGTCGACCAAAATCATAAGAAAGAATGTTACCAAAAGAATATTTAAAGATATTAAAGAGTTGTTTAAATATTCAGACAAAGTTAGATGATAGTCATTGGCAATCCATTCAACATCTTGGAATTCTACTAAAAGAAGAGTCTTCCACTACAATATGATATATAAAATATAAGTTAAGATTTATAACAATATAGAAAACTATTTAAAACACAATAATAAAGTTGAAATTTTTATTTTATAAATTTTCAAATATTAATGTGATTGAAAACATGCCATTAATTTAATTTACATAATCAAAATAAAAATGACATTTAGAAAGAGATCACACTTTTAACAAAAGTCCTAAAAAATCCCATGGAGTGACCAAAATTAAAACCAATTAAAAAAAGTAGTAATTTTCTCCTATGAGTGTGAATTCAAATCTAATCCCATTACTTACATAATATTGCATTGACTTTTACACACAGGGACCATGTTTCCTCTCCGCTTCAATAGCTATTTCCATGTATATTTTGTAAGTAAATCAGTGACTAATTTGCATGTAGTGTGGAAGATAGTCCACATTTGACATATCCCAACTAAAAATCAAAATTAAAACAAATAACTTCATTCATTATGTAAAATCAAAATAATATAAAAATTACATTACATAGTCATGAATGATATTCAAAATAATTTACTTGACCAAAGCACACCTAAAGGGTATGAGCTCATCAATGGTTCCATATGTGTCAAAAATATCATCAATAATAGTAATGACGATACCAAGTTTGACATAAAAAAGTCTAGTTGTGGCATGTTTAGGCTCATACAATCCACATGTATACCAAAATTAATACTTCACATGTTTATGTCTAAAGAAACTAAGTTGCTTTGCGATAGCCTCAACCCACCATCTTGTATGACCACAAACATAACATTCCAAAATAATAGCATTAGTAACATTAAGAATAATGTTAATTTTATAATAATAGTTATCTTACTCTGATAAATGTTTTAGCTTGGTGTGATGTTGAACTTGCATAATATTGAAGTCCAATATTGCTAGATTCAAAATATTTTTAAAACTCTCACTCAACGTTCTGAAAAAAACAATTATTATATATTAAGGTAGGATATTTTGTTTTCACAACATAAAATTTAGACAAGACCCTACTTACTGGTAGTGAACAATAAATATTAATATTATATGAAGGGGTGAGGATATTCATGTCCTTAAAACAATTTAAAATTACACTGAAGAGACATATCTAACTTATAATAGTAAGGTATGCATTTCGAAACATTTCAAATTTTTTTTCCATGTTATAAAGTTATAGAGGAGGAGGGTAGTGTATGGCCTAGTGTTTGGACTTATTTATAGATGCCTTCCATCAACATCCAAGTATGAATAGCTTATTTTAATATTTGAATAGAGTTCCATGCCTCCCATCTTGGGACCTTACATCTCCATGGATATTTCATAGTGTATTCAATCTGTAAAAAGAGAAGATTATGGTTATGATTTATTTGTTAACATAATAGTTATAATATTCCAATCTAAAAATTATCGAGATGTATCAATCTCAAGATGCACATCTTACACTTGTTACATGATTTTCCATTGAAAAATTATATATTGATTAACTACTCCAATATCTTCTCCCCAAATTTTGGCTGATTAGAAAATAAATTTATTAATTTTTGGATTTACATCTAATTTTAAAAAAATTACATTAAACATTCTTATAACAAATGAATATGAAAAAAATATTGGTCAATGTTTACCTCTACTAGAAATTGGCTTTTGTCTTTTAATTGTCGGCTTTCTTCAAGTGCTTTTTGTAGATATCTAGAGGTGGATCCTTTAGCCTCTCTCATTATATTCTCTCTACAAAAGAAATCCCCAAGGCTCGATATAAACTCAACGTATATCTTAATTGGGTCTCATCTTCACTAGTAACCCCAAGGTAGATTAATTGTCTATTTTTATCTTTAACAGTGTATCTACTATTTATCTACTGCTACAACTGAACTAAAATAAAAGAGAGGATAAAATACCTGGAGACACAGGATACCCATTCAGCCTGAGAATTCGAAATCCCAAAGCAGTAGTGTTGAGATCAGCAATAGCATTTTCTCTTCCCCAGGAAATGCCATTTTCATTCCAATATCTGATAATGTGGGCCACATATTAAGCTAGTTAACATTATAAATATATACTCTCTTTTTGCCATGACCTCTCTTCCCACACTATGGACTTGTGCTCATACTTTAAGTTGTTTTGGACCTCATTTAGTATTTTTGATAGGATGAGTTGATTTTTAAGATAACTTAACTTTTGTGTTGATTTCAAAATTCTATCAAGTCATCGATGAGAAATCACGAAAGCAAGGTATGATTTTATTAAAGTTATTTCCTTTCATAAAAATCTATTTATGCAATGTCATCATGATTTACAATTGTGAACAAGAGAAAATTTAATGAGATGAAAGGATTAATATTAGACAATTTTTTTATCAGTTTGATAATATTGGAAATCATCAAAAGTTATTTTTATATATAAAGGAACTTTTCTTTTTATTTAATTATGTCAATTTTAGAACTTTCAAATAAATTATATTTCATAAATAGTTTAAGAGAGTACAATTATTTTAAATTAATTATATTTTTCATAAATAATTTTTAAGATTATTAATTAATTATAAATGATAAATAATTTTAGGTGTTTAATTAATTACATTTAATTTAAAACCTAACAAATATTAAGATAAGACTAATCTAACATTACATAACATAGAGAGAAACAATTATAAACTTCAAGTTATAAATATCTTTCTCTTAGTTTGGATTTAACAACTCTCGGTTCTAAATAAATCACTCCACCTCCGCCCACCTTAACTCATGCCACTTATAAATAAACTACCACATCGACCACATAAAGTGATAATCAAAAACAATAATTAAAGGATAATTTATTTATTTTTTTAAAAAAATTATAAATAAAGGTCGATGATTTGAAGTAAAAAAAAAGTGGAAAGGCAGCAAGCCACAGATTGATTCCTTGTTAAGGAGGGGGTCGACACCAACAAGGGGAACATTAGGAGAGCAGATGGATGCATGAGAGGGGGATGTAGAGTAGAAGGGGAGAGAAGGGAGATCAACACAGAAGTGAAGGGGGGAAAATTTTTAAAAAAAATGAGTAGAGGAGATCAATTCTACGCCCTATTCATTTCTTCCATGCAATCCTTGTTATCACATATTTCAATCCAAGTGGAACCACCTTTCATTTCAGTCAAGGATTTCAATGGGCATGGGTAAATTTATTATTTTATTTAAATTTGTAGGGTAGATTTATTATTTTAATTAAATCATAGGGTAATATAATCTTTTATTTAAAATAGGTTAATTATAATATTTTTATTTATTTTGTGTAAATATAATATTATTTTTATGAAAATGATTTGAAAATAAAATAAAATATATTTTTTTATTATATTTAAGCATTTAAAAGGGAATATATATATATATATATATATATATATATATATATATATATATATATATATATATATCGTTATTCCTTATGTATTTATAATACCCCGTATTAAATGAAATCTCATGATATTCCATGATTGATTAGATGAGGGTCAAGAATTTATTTAGGTGGATCTGTTAAGAATATACTTTATTATCATAATCAAATGTTATCCACATTATCAATATTTAATATTTGATCTAATTTTAAAATGTTACAAAGAAATAATTTATGAAATTCATATTTATAATTAGAATGGTAATTTATTTAAAAACTTTTCATCTTGTTACTTAAAATAAGTTTAAATTTCTTATTTGTGATTATAAGATATTATAATCAATTCTACGATATGTTACGTAAAGAAATAAATTTCATTTCCATTTTTATAATTAAACAAATTCCTTAGAGATTCATTATAATCAATGTATACTTGTGTACGTAGGAAACTATTGAAATTTTTTATATTGCACAATTGGGAAAAAATCTATTTTAGTTCATTTCTATATTGGGATTAAAATTCTCATTTATTATCATTGAAAATAGCATAATAATATACTCTTCAATAAGGATTTATTTAATGTTAAATTCAAGTTCAATATAGCATACTTAAACTCCATGTGTATAAGTTATCTTATAGAAAAGGTTACTCAAGTAGACTAAAGGTATGATTGTCAAGGAAAATAATGTTGTTGTATATTGACATGATGACTAAAGTAGGAGATTATGTTATAGAATTAATTCAACCTTTCTACTCAAGAATTTTCTTTTGAAATACAATACACTAATTCATTTCAAGCATTCTTTACTTTTTAAATCTCAACTTACATCAAGAATTTAAGGTTAAACAAAACTACACAATATTCAGTATTAAGCAGTAACTCGTGCTCATGTTTATGGGTAATATCATCGCACTTGAGCTAGTGCATCCATAGCCTAACACAACTGTAATAATGATGTCTAGGCATCATCCCTATAAAATATCAAGGAGAAATAAGGATCATGTCGTGTCATTAAGATCAAGGGGTTTAATAATCCCTCTTAGTCAACAACACTAATCAAGATAAGAAAATGACTTCAACTACCTTACACTATTTTGACTTGTGAACTTATGAAACATAATAGAAAAAATATATTTCTTACTCAAAACTTGGTACCACTGAAAAGGAATAATGAAAACCAAAATTGAAAATGTTAAACCAATTATTATCAAGAAACCAACAACCATATGGATTTTAGATAATAAAACTTTGGCAATAATAATTGTATGGATTAGGTTGTCTAAATCAAGGATCAAAACCATTGTAAACAAAAATTAAAAGGGGGATGTATCTTGCAATGTTCATTTTTATTTCTTGTTAGGATTTAAGGCTAGTTTAGTTAAACAAGTATTCAGTCACTTAAACTAATTCTTTTACGCTCCTATTTGGGTGGCAATCATAGAAGAACTATCTAGGGAACTGGGCCCTAAAAAGGGTTACACACCCAAATTTACAATTCACATGAAACTTAAAATAGAAAACATAACTACATGAATATTACACATTGATCCTATTTGGAAGTAGGTTTGTAGGCAGTCTGGGAAGCAAAAGATGCTTTCAGTACGGAGGTGAATAGGATGAGTTTTGGGGTTGTGTGCTAAACAAGATTAAAGTTAAATTAAAAATTAAGACCATTACAATATGACCTTAGTTTAAATAAACAAAGCAAAGATAAGAATTATGTGTTATATTCAAAAGGATCCTAATTGGATCATCATAGTTCCTAAGGATTTAAGACAAATTCTGAGGTGGAATTTAACTTTTTGTTATATGTTTTATACATGCTACTATCATGACAATATTGGTGATTATCTAGTAGAGATGGATGGTGAATAGTGAGTGACTCAAGATCTAATTGATCTTGATGAGTCAAGTCTTTAGCCAGAGCATAATCTACTCATGTGTAGATGCCTAACCTGAATGGTTAGATGCTTGCCCATTTGGCAAAGGATATTAGATACTTACCCTGTATGGTTAGATGTTTGCCTATTTATAAAAAGATATTTGATGCCTAACCCATATGGTTAGATGCCTGCCCGATTGGCAAACGATATACAATAGGATAAAGTATACCCAAGTTATATTCACAGACAAACTTTAATTAACAAAAAAAATATGTGTTTTAGAATAGGAATTGTGGTCTCTATATTGTGGTATCAGAGCCTAGATTCGAAAGCTAGGTTTTAAGCCTATTACAACCTATGCTTAGTAAAATATTGATTATTGATGTTAATTTGTTTAGAAAACCAAAAACTATGAGAAAACTAATTGGTTAAAACTGGTTGTTCAGACATGGCTTGTGGAAAAAATTTAAGGAAAGGAAAAATAATAAAGAATAAAGGGAAAATATAACTTTCCTCCACGTTGAAATAACCTATTTACATTTCTTACTTGGATATAATAGGTACAATCTAGAGTAAACCCAAATCTTTGAAAGTGGAGCCACTTAAAACAAAACTAGCTATAATTAAGCTTTTAGTCAAACATCAATTTAAGAGGCCCTCAACAATAAGAGATTTTCTATTTATAATAGGTTCTAATGCACCTTACATAAGCCTTAAAGTATGTAAGTAATATAATCGATGCCACCAATATGTGGTTCACTCAGAAGATGAAGTTTCCAAAGAAATGGACCCGGATGAAGAAGATTCTTTTTAGAAATTTTTTGAATTAATGTTATATAGACATCTATATGTTATAGTAATAAAGATTATCCTCTATAAATCTAAGAACCCTATGTAATAAAAAAGATGAATGAGATTATCAAACGCTTATTTTTTTGTCAATTCTATGTCTGACAATAATCAATAATAAAATGTATAAGAAATTAGAGTTATCCAAAAAAAAAGAATGATGCTATCAATAATTTTGAATAAAAACTTAGAAGATTGTGTTTTTTCTATCAGGAAACCAAATGGAAAGACCTAGATGATCAACTTGGAATCAAAGGGAAAATGTGAGATATGTAGAACTCAATAATGAAAATGTTGAACAACAGGGTCCATAAAATAGAGAGATGGGGATAGCTGCCCTCATCAATTTGTTGACTAAGAAAAGAGATAAAATAGACTCACTTGAGCAGGTAATTAATGATCTTAAGTCAAGGCAAGAAAATGTAGAAAACATATTAAAGCCTAACCTTGATAATATGCCTAAAGAAAATCCACCACCAGTCAATGAAATGGAAGTTTTAGATCTCAAAATTGAAGTTTCATTTTTTAATCTTAACAAGGTTTTAAATAAGATTTTATCCCCTAGGTTTGATGGGAAATAGTTAGATGAAGGAGCTAAGAATTGGATAAATGAGATGTAGAATTAATTTGACTTTAGAAACTACAATGATGCAAATAAGGTGTTATGGGGATCTTACCAACTGGTAGGAGAGGCAGCTAGCTAATGGACTAACACAAAGGAATTAAATGGAATAACCAAATAAAATTTGACTTAGGATCAGTTTGATTACCATTTTAGGAAGAGATGGTTACCCTAGTTATTCTTTGATGAGAAGATGGCTGAATTTTACAATCTAAGATAGGGAGGCATGTCAATCTAATAGTATTGGGATAGATTCACCAAATTACTGAAGTATATATCCATGCACTAGAAGGATGAAAGAGGTCAGACTAGAAAGTTCATCCTAGGACTGAATAAAAACATAAGAGTGAAAGTAGATATGCATGGCCCTAAGAACATGAATGAAGTGATATAAAAATCCCTCAAATAGGAATAGAACTTACAAGCCCTAGCTATAGTGAGACAAAACTTTAACAATGACAGAAACGGAGCCTTCAAAAGGAAACAAAATTTTAGGGGGGAGCAAGTTAGGGATAAAAACCCAAGAGTAAATCCAATAGGTAGAGCACCCTCAACCAATCAAAATCAGAGAAATCCTTTTGGAAGCAACAATGATAGGTGAGGAGATAATAATAGGAATGATCAAAGGAATTACAATCCCCCAATGTATCCTTCATGGATTTCTAGCAATGCCCCAAGGAACCCAATACCAAAAGGGCTATGAGGAGGATGTTTTGCTTGTGGAGAAAATCACTTTACTTGAGCTTGCCCAAGAATGCAAGGTTAGATAAGGGCCAATCAGCTTTAGAGGGGAGCACAGTAAAGGATCAATGTTGTAGTAAGGAATCACCAAAATAGATATCAAAATGTGCCAATTGAAGCTATAGGTAAATTATTGGGTAAACCCATTTCAATTCTCATAGATACCGGTTCATCAAAAAAATTCATTTATCCAAAATTAGTAAGAAAAATGTCTCTTCTAGTGAATCATATTAATACATTATGGATGGTCTAGTATGGGATAAGGCAATCAAGGAAGTGTCTCAATGTCTACCTAAGGCAAAAATATAATTTCTAGCTTTTGAGACAAACTTAGACCTATTTGTAGCACCCTTAGGAACCTATGATGTGATAATAGGGATGAGTTGGCTCGACAAGCACCAAGTTGAAATAGAATGTTATAGCAAGTTGGTTAGGTGTTTTAGTGATGAGGGGAGATGGGTCATGATTCAAGGGGGTCATAGGCCTGTAAAAGTAGAAACCATATTAGCTATGCAACTGAAAAAAGAGAGATGGAAGGGATCTCTAATTTTCATGATAATGATAGATGATAAGGATGAAAGCAAAGTTGAACCAACCCTAGAAGGGTATCCATTTTGAAGGGAATTTGAGGATGTGTTTCCTGAGGAATGACCTGGAATGCCCCCTAAGAGAGAATTTGATTTCTCAATTGATATTTTACCCAAAGATGAGCTAGTTTCTAGAGCACCCTACAAAATGAACACAACTGAGTTGATGGAACTTAAAATTTAGCTAGAGGAACTCTTGGGTAAAGGATTGATTAGACCAAGTGTGTCTCCTTGGGAAGCGCCAGTCTTATTTGTTAAAAATAAATATGGAACTCTAAGATTATGCATTGATTATAGAATACTGAATAAGGTTACAATTAAAAATAGATATCCCCCACCTCATATAGAAGACCTTTTTGAGAAGATGAAGAAAGGAGCAACTATTTTCTCTAAGATAAATCTTCAGTCAGGATATCATCAGCTAAGAATTAAGGAAGAGGATATTTTAAAAACTGCTTTCAAGACTAGATATGGACACTATGATTTTATTCTAGTACCATTTGGGGTAACAAATGCTTCTTTAGCATTTATGAACTTAATGGGCAGTGTGTTCCATAATTACTTGGATAAGTTTGTCTTGGTGTTTATAGATGGCATTCTGATATACTCTAAAAATGAGGAAGAACACTTAGCACATCTTCAATTAGTTCTTTATAGGTTGAGAGAACTTAAGATATATGGTAAGTTGTCTAAATATGCATTTTTTAAGAAATAAATTCATTATCTAGGCCACATTATATCCAAAGAAGGAATTGCAGTAGATCTAGACAAGAGAAAGGCAATAATGGAATTGCCAATTCCCAAAAGCATATCAGAAGTAAGGAGTTTCATGGAGTTAGTAGGATATTATAGGAGATTTGTTGAAGGTTTTTCTAGGATTGCCAACCTGATTATGACATTGTAAAGGCAAGGTAAGAAGTTTATGTGGGTAGAGTAGTGTGATAAATCTTTCCAAATTTTGAAGGAAAATTTGATGAATGTATCCATCTTGAAGGTACTCGATTTGAATGGATATTTCATGGTTGTAAAAAATGCGTCCATCAAAGGATTGGGAGGAGTACTCATTTAGAATGATGGTGTAATTGCATATGAGTCTAGGAAATTGAAATACCATGAAGTAAATTATGCCACTCATGATTTAGAATTGGCAAAAATTGTTCACGCCTTACAAAAGTGGAGACATTTCCTTATTAGGAAACCTTTTAAACTAAAAACTAACCATCAAGGGTTAAAGTACATATTCACTCAACCCAATCTGAATGCTAGGCAAAGAAGGTGAGTATGACTTTGAAATTAAGTATATCAAGGGAAAAAAGAATAGTGTTGTTGATGCTTTGAGTAGGAGAAGACATCTAATTAATATAGCAACGCTTAAGTATAATCTAAAAGGGAAAATACTAGGACAAAAGCAAGATCCTTGGTATAATCAAATGAGAATAATGATAGAATAAAATGTAGAAGACCTAAAAATTGAAGGATATACCTTGGATGGCGAGGGTTTACTTTGGTAGAAGAATGGGATCTATGTTCTAGATGTAGAAGATTTAAGGAAGAGAATTCTGACTGAATCTCATGATTCACCCTACTCAGGTCATCTAGGGGTAAACAAACTATATGTTGATCTTAAGAAACTATACTTTTGGCAAGGGATGAAAAGAGATATAGTATTATATGTGGCACGATACTTGGAATGTTAGAGGGTTAAAATAGAACACCAACATCCTATAAGAATTTTATATCCACGCTACATTCCACAATATAAATGGCAATTTATTAGTATAGATTTCATACAAAGATTACCTATGACACCCTACATGCATGATGTTATTATGGTGGTAATCGACAAGCTTACTAAGGTAGTACATCTCATACCCAAGAACTTGACTAATGATGCACCAACCTTAGCCAACTGATTTGTGAAGGAAGTGGTTAGATTGCATGGAGTTCTAAAAAAGATCATATCAAACAGAGATTCCAAGTTTACTTCAAGGTTTTGGATGACCCTATAGTCAACTTTTGGTACACAATTAAACTTTAGCTCCGTATTTCATCCCAAGACGGATGGGCAGACAGAAAAGACAAATCATGTTGTAGAAGACCTCCTAAGGATGTACTATATGGATCAACAAACAAAATGGAAAACTTATCTCGCATTACTAGAATTTTCCTATAATAACTCATTTCAAACATCTTTAGGTATGGCACCATTTGAAGCTCTATATGGAAAAAGTTGTCGAACACCACTTAGTTGGGATAACCTTGAGGACAGAATAGTAATTAGCCCTGAAATGTTGAAAGACATGGAGGGACAAGTGCAATTTATAGGGCAGAGGTTGAAGGAAGCATTAGATAGACATAAGAGATATGCAAATAAGAAGAGAGTTCAAAAAGACTTCCTGATTTGTGACAAGGTGTTTTTAAGGGTTAGACCACACAAAAGTTTCATAACCTTTAGGAAAAAGATGAAGTTAGCTCCTCACTTTGTAGGACCTTTTGAGATCTTAGAGAGAATCAACCCAGTAGTCTATCGATTGGCCTTAACCCTGCATCTGAGTTGCATTCATGATATCTTCCATGTGTCACTTTTTAAGAAATGTGTGCCTGATAATAAACACATTTTAAACTAGAACGCCTTGCAAGTCCAAGAGCCCGATAGAATAATAATAGAGCCATAAAGAGTGTCAGAGAGGCATTAGTACCAATTGTGCAACAAAAAAGTTGATCAGTGCAAGGTACAATGAGATCAATATGGTGAAGGAAGTGTAACTTGGGAGGACACTAAAAAAATGAAAAACATGTTTCCATTTTTATTTTAAATTTATGAACTTAATCAAACTTTTGTAGTGTATTGGGACAATGCACAATTGAAGGGGGAGAGGATGTCACGACCTCTCTTCCCACACAGTGGACTCGTGCTCACACTTAAGTTGTTTTGCACCTCATTTAGTATTTGTGACAGGATGAGTTGATTTTTAAGACAACTTAACTTTTGTGTTGATTTCAAAAGTTTATCAGATCATCGACAAAAAAGCGTGAATGTAAGGTACGATTTAATTAAAGTTATTTCCTTTCGTAAAAATGTATTTATGCAATGTTGTCATGAGTTACAATTTTGAACAAAAGAAAATTTAATGAAATGAATAGATTAATATTAGACAAAAATTTTATCAGTTTGATAATATTAAAAATCGTCAAAAGTTATTTTTATATATTAAAAAAAAAAATCTTCTTATTTAATTATTTTAATTTTAAAACTTGCAAATAAACTATATTTCGTAAATAGTTTAAGAGAGTACAATCATTTTAAATTAATTATATTTTTCGTAAATAATTTTTAAAATTATTAATCAATTATAAATTATAAATAGTTTTAAGTATTTAATTAATTATATTTAATTTAAAACCTAATAAATATTAAGATAAGACTAATCTAAGTTTACATAACATAGAGAGAAACAATTATAAACTTCAAGTTATAAATATTTTTTTCTTAGTTTGGATTTAACAACTCTCAGATCTAAATAAATCACTCCACCTCTGCCCACCTTAACTCATGCCACATATAAAGAAACTGTCACGTCAACCACATAAAGTGATAGTCAAAAACCATAATTAAAGGATAATTTGCATGTGAAAAAATAATAATTTGCCAAAAAAAAAAAAAAGTGGAAAGGCAGCAAACAGTAGATTGATGCCTTATTAAGGAAGGGGTCGATGCCAATAGGGGGGATATTGGGAGAGCAGATCGATGCATGAGGAGGATGTTTGGAGAGCAGACAGATGCATGAGAGGGGGATGTAGATCAAAAGGGGAGAGGAGGGAGATTAGCACAGAAGTGAAGGGGGGGAAAGAAAAAAAATATTGAGTAGAGGAGATCAATTTTATGCCCTCTTCATTTCCTCCATGCAATCCTTGTTAGGACCTATTTCAATCCAAGTGGAACCACTTTTCATTTTAGTCAAAGATTTCAAATGGGCATTGGTAAATTTATTATTTTATTTAAATTTGTAGGGTAAATTTAGTATTTTATTTAAATCATAGGGTAATATAATTTTTTATTTAAAATAGGATAAATATAATATTTTTATTTATTTTGTGTAAATATAATATTATTTTTATGAAAATGATTCAAAAATAAAATAAAATATTTTTATTTATTCTATTTAAACATTTAAAAGGGAACATATATATTGTTTATTATTATGAAAACGATTTGAAGGGAAAATATAATGTTTTAGTTTATTTTATAAAATTAAATGAGAATGGTTTATATTATAAAAAATATATTTTGTTATTTCTTTCGCATTTACAATACTCGATATTAAATAAAATTTCATAATATTACATGATTGATTGGATAAGGGCCGAGAATTTATCTAGGTGGATCTGTTAAGAATATACTTTATTAATATAATATAATGTTATCTACATTATCGATTTTTAATCTTTGATCTAATTTACAAATGTTACAAAGAAACAATTTATGAAATTCATATTTATAATTAGAATGGTAATTTATTTAAAAACTTTTCGTCATGTTACTTAGAATAAGTTTAAATTTCTTATTTGTGATTAGAAGTTATTGTAATCAATTCTATGATATGTTACGTAAAGAAATAAATTTCAATTCCATCTTTATAATTAAATGAAATCCTTAGAGATTTGTCATAATCAACTTATACTTATGTACGTAGGAAACTATTGAAATTTTTTATATTTCAAAGTTGAGAAGAAATCTATTTTAGTTCCTTTCTATATTGGGATTAAAATTTTTGTTTATTATCATTGAAAATAGCATAATAACATACTCTTCATAAAGGATTTATTTAATGTTAAATTCAAGTTCAATATAGCATACTTAAACTCCATATGTATAAGTTATCTTATAGAAAAGGTTACTTAAGTAGACTAAAGGTATGATTGTCAAGGAAAATATTGTTGTATATTGACATGATGACTAAAGTAGGAGATTATGTTATAGAATTAATTCTACCTTTCTACTCAAGAACTTGCTTTTGAAATATAATACATTAATCCATTTTAAGTATTGTTTACTTTTTAAATCTCAATTTAGACTAAGAATTTAAGGCTAAACAAAACTATGTAGCGTTCGGTATTAAGCAGTGCCTCTCACTTACATTTATGGATAATGTCATTGTACTTGAGTTACTGCATCGATAACCGAACACAGCTACAACAATGATGTCTAGACATCGTTCTTATAAATCGTCAAAAAAAATAAAGATCATGTCGTGTCATTGAGACTAAGGGGTGGAATAATCTATCTTGGTCAACAACACTAATCAAGATTAAAAAATGACTTCAACTACCTTAGATGATTTTGACTTGTGAAATTATGAAACATAATGGAGAAAGTAGATTTCTTACTCAAAACATGGTACCACTAAAAAGAAACAATGAAAACCAAAATTGAGAATGTTAAACCAATTATTATCAAGAAACTGACAACCATATGACTTTCAGATAATGAAACTTTGGCAACAACAATTATACGGATTAGGTTGTCTAAAGTAAGGATCAAAACCATTGTAAACAAAAAGTAAAATGGGGTGTAGCTTGCAATGTGTATTTCTATTTCTTGTTAGAGTTTAAGGCTAGTTTAGTTAAACAAATATTCAGTCACTTAAACTGATACTTTTATGCTCTCATTTGAGTAGCAATCATAAAGGAACTATCTAGAGAATTGGACCCTAAAAAGAGTTGCGTACCCAGATTTACAATTTACATAAAACTTAAAATAGAAAATAGAACTACATGCATACTACACCTTGATCTTGTTAGGAAGCAAGTATGTAGGCAATCTGGAAAGCGAATGATGCTTCCAATACGTAGGTGAATAAGATGGGGTTTGGGGTTGTGATCTAAACAAGATTAAAATTAAATGAAAAAACAAGACCATTATAATAAGACCTTAGTTTAGATAAACAAAACAAAGATAAGAATTATGTGTTATACTTGAAGGGAACCCGGTTGGATCATCGTAGTTTCTGAAGCTTTAGGTTAAATTCAGAGACGGAATGCAAATTTTTGGTATATTTTTTATACATGCTACTGTCACGATGACCTTAGTGCTTATCTAATAGAGATAGGTGTGAACAGTGAGCGACTCAAGATTCGATTGACCCTGATGAGTCAAGTCTCTCACATAGCATAACTTACTCATGTGTATATGCCTAATCCATATGGTTAGATGCTTGCCCATTTGAAAAAAGATATTAAATGTCTACCCAATATGATTAGATGCTTGCCCATTTGACAAAAGATATTGAATGCCTAACCCGTATAATTAGATGCTTACCCAATTGGCAAAGGATATCCAATAGGATAAAGTATACCCGAATTATATTCACAGACAAACTTTAATTAACCAAAAAAAAAAAAAAAAATCTATGTTTTAGAATAGGAATTGTGGTCTCTACACTTAGCAAGAGGAGGAGATAAAAATATAAGCAGCTTTGCATTTGCATTTGCATTTGGATTTGTTGATAAAATATATTTTCATCCGTGTGAGATAGCTACCTAAAATAATACAACTTATAATAACATAGCTAAATAATATTATTATTACTATACATACTCGTAACAATAATCCAAAACTGCTTTGATTTGTTTATCAAAATAGCGATCAATTCCCAGTCGTTGCAGAACATCATTAATGGAAAACCATCTCCAATAAAGCCATTAAACACATCAAATTTAATCTCCTTAATCAATATATCCACTTTTTCATGGTATGAAGATGCCTGTTATGCGTCACACAGAAATTTGTTTTTAGCCTTGGAAAAAACTAAGCATATGCAACAAAAAATAATTTAGCTTGAGCTTCTAAACCATGAAAGAAAAAGAAATGGCTATTAAAAAATGAATGTGACTAACCCCAAATGGCGATGAAAGCGATTGTAAGAAATCTCTGTCCCAAACATTGGCATGATATTTTCCAATTCTTCTAAACAACTGCAAATAAAGGACTGTTATCACTTGCAAGACTTTATTGATAATGCTGGAATGTGGGGAAGCAACTCATCTGGTGGCCCCTGTTTTAAATATAACTTTTACGGTCTCTATTTCAGAATTTAGTTAAAATTTCACATCAGGACTAGATACTCTTTTTCTCTTCTTTCTGTTTTTTGGGGGCGGGGGCAGGGCCGGGAACGGGGTGTGTGTTTCATGATGTGATATCATTGGCACTTATTTTAAATTATTTTTTTTCCTAAAATTTAAGGTATTTATAACTTTTTGTTAAAATTATTTCAGAATTCAATTAAATTGTTGTAACAGGGCTAAATCAGATTTCTTAGCCCTGTTTCATTATGTGATATTATTTGGCCCTTGTTTTAAAATATTTAGGGTATTTATAGTTTTGTGTCAAAATTATTTTAGAATTTAACTAAAATTTCACATTAAAATTAGATCAGATTTTTTGGGCCTCTCATGATGTCATATTATTTGGCTCTTATTTTAAATAATATTTTTTTTGAACATTTAGAGTATCTATAATTTGGTGTCAATATTATCTCAAAATTTTGTTAAAATTTTGTGACATTAGTAGATCATATTTTTTGCCCTGTCTCATTATGTGATATTATTTGATACATGTTTTAAATAATATCTTTTCTAAACATTTAGGGTAGTTATAATTTCGTGTCAAGACTGTCTCAGAATTTAGCTAAAAAAACATGTCAGGGCTAGATTAATTTTTTTGGACGTGTCTCATGATGTGATATTATTTAGCCCCTATTTTAAATAATACCTTTTTTGAACATTTAGGGTAGCTATAATTTTACATCGAGACTATCTTAAAATTTAGCTAAAATTTCACATCAAGATTAGATACAAATTTTTTGGGTGTCTTCTGATTTGATTTTAATTCTGTATAGAGGTAAAATGATAGATAGGTAGATAGATTTTAATAATATAATGTACAAAATTAAAAAATATGAGGGGTGAATTTTGATTGGTGGAGATTAATCTTTTCCAAACATTTAGGGTATCTATAATTTTGTGTCAAGACTATCTCTGAATTTAGCTATATTTTCATGTCAAGACTAGATCATGATGTGATATTATTTGGCCCCTTTTTAAATAATACCTTTTCTGAACATTTAGGGTAGTTATAATTTTACATCGAGGACTCAATACTATCTCATAATTTAGCTAAAATTTCATATTAGTACTAGATCAGATTTTACGAGTGTCTTATGATGTCAAATTTTATATAGAGGGAAAATGATAGATAGGTAGAGAGTTTTTAATAATGCAAACAAAGAAAATGGCAAACAAAGATGAAAAACCCACTAGTATGTCATTATAGCCAGGGAAGGGTTTAGCATCTAGAATGGACCAAACGTAGAAAATGATTGAAAGACACCGAGAAAGGGTATGGTCAGCTCCCTGCTACTTCCGGCTCTGCCTAAACCAAGGTGAGAGGACCTATGGGGTAGCTTTTCACATGGAGAGATTCTACAATTCAACTTCCATGGGGATATTTAGCACAAAGAGACATAAACGTGATTAGGGCACAACCAAAATTGTTCAATCCACCCCAGCAGGGTTGTCACACAGAATGAACAAATGCTTTAGATCACATACAAGCTACTGAAGACAGATATAAAAGTGCTTGCAATCTTCATTCTAAGAAATTTTCAACAATAGGGCTAGATGGAGGATTGCAATGCTAATATTTAAAGCACAACATACAAATGCATGTTATATAAGCAAGATCTTATACATTTTCAGGTAAATAATACTTTTGATATACAACAAGTGTGTATTATTTTTAGGGTAGGATAAGGTATAACAAATTGTTAATTATAAAAAGAGTGGTGGTGCGCTAGTGGTTTTCAAACAACAGGGCATCTTGTAGTATTCATGACAATATTCCTTCACAAAGATATAACAAAAACTCATAAGCAAGCTAATGGGACATACCATATGATCCTTGAAAGACATAGAACATAAACTAAAACTAAACTTTCAAACACTTTTCCCTGACAAATCCATAAACTTAGAGTGCTCTAACAAGTTAACAACATATCCTAAAATAGTGCATAAATGGTTTATAATCTAGATCTATGTTCAAAATTATAACCAATAGTGAATACAAACCCAAATGTCCAATGAACATAACTTTTAAAACACATTGTTGTACTTCATCAACAAAGAATAGCAAAAAACCAGAAGCACTTTCATTAACTTGAAAAGAGATATTACATACATTAGTTTTTCAAAATGTTGTCATGGGGAAAAGCATGGTGAGATTTCTCCATGTTGGACAGGAGAGACATAAAAATGTTCTCATAGCTTGCCAATGGTTGTACTCTTGAAACCACCTTAGTAAGGGAGACAATATCTACACATAGTAGTTGATCCCAAAAAAAATTGTAGAACCTAGGCTTAGAGAAAATGAATGATCAATAACAACCTTGATAATAGAGGAGAAGCCCTCTATTTATACATTTTTCACCATGTTCAGATCTTAGACTATGGGTTATAATTTGTAAAATTACAAAACAACGCTCCAAATTCTGCCAAGATGCTCTCAAATGGAAAATATTCCGTGCCATGCCTGAAATCTTCATCTATTTTTAAGAAAAATCACTGCACTAACTGGTTCTATAAGTAATGATGAAGATTTTCAATGAAATATATGATTTCTCAACTAGAGATGCCTTTTTACATGATCTGGATAGTGAAATTCTATGGTGGAGGCTGAATAAACTTTGTCCTCATGTGTAACTTCTTGGACATACCCTTGACCACTTGATTACATAGCTAGAACCTCTTGGACAACTTTCTTCCTCTTATGTACACCATGAAACAACCTAGTCTTGTAATGATAACAAGAGAATGCTCTGGTTATGGTAGAAGCAAAAAGTGATCCATGACCATTTGGAAAATATGCTTTGGAATGGCCCACAGGCCTTCTTCTACACTTTGAATTCTTGCCTATCCATGAAGGAACCATCAATTTTAGATTTAAAACCAAAGATTACCATATATTGACATGTGACATGCCACATCAGATCCAACTAGGCATTTATGGGGTTTAAGAGTGACTAATCTATTTAATTAGCTCTAATCTAAACATGTATCACTTTTTGAATGGTCTCAGGTGCTTGGGATAGATTTTGATGTGATGACCCATTTTGAGTATACCATGTGGCACCTTTCTATTTTTTACGAGTTCTTAGGCATGGCCTTTCAATTTGGTTGGTTTTATGAGTGCCATTTGTCATTCTCAAAAGCAACTGAGACCCTCCCTAGATAGGTGTCTTTTCATAGGCCATCAAAACCTTGCTTGGACACTTGTTTCCTTCTCGTGCAATCCTAAAATTGGATCAAATACGCACCATCAATCCTTCAAAAAGTCTCCAGGCCTTGATTTCATTAAGGGCCATTGATCTCCATCTCCAAGCTCATGAAATTATGCCATGTGGTAGCATCTTGTAAGATCCAAAATCTTTTCATGGCTCAGGTGCTATCATGCCATGTGGAAGCCTCTCATTAGATCTTTGGCCTTATTGAATTGTTAACTCTTTTCTTTCACCATTGAATCTTTGAAATATGCTCGAGCTTTAAATCATGAGCTATGGGCTTAACACTTGTTTCTTCCACATTTACTTTGGGCTCTATTGAAATGTCGACCTAAGACTAGCACTGTCAAATCTTTGTTTGCATAATGAACATGAGCATGCCACTTGGTAGCTCTACAACCTCTCATCATCCCTTTAGCATTAGATTTTATTGTGAGCCATTAAATATATATTAAAACCCCTGAGATCATGCCACTTGGAGAATTCATGGGCTTTTTGCAATTTGTACAGTCAGTTTTTAATGAGCTAATGCCTGTTTTCCACATGTTTGCTTCTCATTTGGCCTAAGTTCTTTGTAAAGTCCACCTTTACCTCACACCATCGGATCAAAATCTCAGAGGTTAAACACTATTGGCCAATATTTGTTCTATTTACTATAGTTATGACATGCATCATCTTTGTGCTTGATCACAAGCTTGTTGACTTATTGACTTACATAAGGGCCCATGAACTATTGATTTTCCACCTGGGCACTCGATATGGTACCACTTATCCTTCTCATATCCCTTCATAAGTTTGTTGGCATGTTGAGTCTACCATGTTCCATTAGATCTTCAGACTGCCCACTGAGATGGTGACACTTATCACTCTCACAGAGCTTTTAGAACCTTTGACATTTCAACTTTGATCTCACATCATTTGATCATCTCCACCTAGGTGAATGTGCATTATTAGATTGTGATCCACTAGGTTGTTTGTGATTAGCTCCAAGTTAACAATGAAAATAATGAAGTCAGAGTTCAAGGAATAAACAACTTAATATTAAGTCTTATCCTGAGGTTTTGTTGCATACAATAAAAGCTATATGATAAGACTTTGAGCTAAGTTTATAATAAAGGGATCAAGCATTAGCTAGACCATGATAATAGATAAGAGGGACCAAGGTCCATAGGATATAAAAGGGACCAAGTATGAATTTAGACTAAGGTTTGGCCATGTTAATAAACATGACTAAACCTTAGTATAAAAATTAAACCAAGTCCATGGCATTTTTTTAAAGCGTTCTCAATAAATTATCCCCGCCAAATTTGAATTTAAATCAAAGAACCTAAGCTACGGTAATTTGAAGAAGAATTTTGAGATGCTTAGACATGACTTCAATTTAGCTTTTAATAGACCACTATAGGACACTTGACCTATGATGAACAGTTGAAACAAGAAGTGCGCTAAACAAATTAGGTATTTATACTTAGAAAGGGCTCAATTGATTCAGTGCAATTTTTGGAACTAACACTGGTTCTCACTCAGGGATGTACACCCCCTATGGGTGTGAAAAGAACCCCAAAAAATAAAACTAGGTGCCAAGCCATTGGGTCACAGAGTTAACACTTAGTCAATTTATATCAATAGATACCTAGGAAGGCTCAACACAACAAGGCATACTGATAAAAATAGATCAGGAAGATCTAAAACAAACACATGACAAAAGCATAAAAGAATACTATACAAGCAAGGCCCAAAGCAAAGGGGTGACAAAGCAATAACACAATAAGAATATACACTATATAATTATGTACACTATTGCAGACTCTATCAAAGAAGCATTTTAGATGTCTACCATTGAATGACAACTCTATTATTTCACCATCTAGGTCTCTCAAGAAAAATGTGTGTTCCCCAATTTGACAATCGATGGAATAGGGACGCATCCACAAGGCATCAAACTTGTCATGCTTGCCTTAATCTTCATGCTTTTTATCCTAAAGTAGATCCAAATCACCTACTTGGAAGGTTCTTGGAGTGACATTCCTATCAAATATCTTCTTCATTTTTTCCTTAAACTTGAGGTGTCTTTCATGAGCTTGTTTTCAAATTTTATCAAGCTCAGTAATCTATTTTATCATGTTTTCATAGTATTTTATTTTCTCATCATCTTCTAGTTGTTGCATGAGCTGATAAGTTGGTAATTGTAAATTCATAGACAAAACTACTTAATCTCGATAAACAATCTCAAAAGGGCTTTTAACTATAGCTCTCTTAGGTGTGATCCTATCATCCCATGTGGAAAACTTCAACTATTCACCCCACTTTTTCTTGTTAGCTTCCAAAGTTTGTCTAATGACTTTGAGAAATGTTTTGTTACTAGATTCTACTTGCCCATTTCCCTAAGGGTTGTAATTAGAAGCATAGGTCAATTCAATCCCATACTCTTTGCATAATATCACTAAATTTTTTGCTTTGAAACTCATGGCATTATCAGCAATAACTTTGCCAGGCATACCAAATCTACAAATAATCTGATTTAGCAAAAAATCCATAACCACCTAGTTTGTAGCCTTCATTGTAGGGACCACCTCAACCCATTTTGTGAAGTAGTCGGTTGCAACTAGTATCGATCTATGTTCAATGCTTGATGAATTAATAATTTCTTTGATGAAATTCATTTCTCATTTTTTGAATGGGCCTTCAATTATCACAGGCTACAAAGGAACATAACCCAAAGCTTTCATCCTCCCAGCAAAGCTTTGACATTTCTCAAACTTTATAACTTTATGAGCTACATATTTGATTAGTGATGGCCACCAATAACCAACTCTCAAAATATTATGAGATGTGACTTTAGGTGCAAAATGGCCACCACATACTCCACTATCAAAATCTTTAATCAGGTCAACAGTTTGTTCTTCTATCATGCATCTAGGGAGAACCCCATCTGGGTTCTTCCATGCAAATCCATTTTCAGTCAAAAATTACTTTTTAGAAATAAGCTTAAGAGTCCTCATTTGATTTTTGTCCAAGTCAGGATGACAATTCATATTTTTCAAGTAATAGATAATGTCTTTATACTATGGAGACATGTTAAATTGACTCAAGAAATCATTAACATTGAAAATAATAGTATTTACCTCAACAGCTTGCAAATTAGTCTCAGCCATGATCTTGGCTAGACCCATCCCTCGTACTAACTTGGTGGTCTGAATATCCATGTCATACTCTTGCAACTTGTTGACCCACCTGCATCTCTTGATGGATACTTTAATTTGATTGAAAATGTCCTTCACCATGGTATGCAAGATAGAATCAACAATCTTTGAACTCAAAATATAAGGTCTGAATGCTTTGAGCAAATTCCTATTTTTCCATGATAGTGTAATTTAGTTCAGTACCTTGCATAGCTTTGCTAAAGAAAACTATAGGCTTCTCATGACTATCTTCATTATTTTTCAAAAGGATATCAATGGTATTGTATGATGCAAAAGATAATATCTAAAACGGTTTAGTGTAATTATGGTTGGCCAAAATAGGAGTAGACTCTAAAGATCCCTTGATGTCATTGAATTCTTGCATGGCCTTCTCCTCCTTTTTGATTGTCTAGTCCTTCTTCAGCATAGAAGTAATAGGTAGAGTGATCACTGCAAAGTTGGACACAAACCTCCATATGAAATTAATTTGTCTAAAGAAGGACTGAATTCCCTTCTTACACTACAGGATAGGCACTTTGTCAATGGATTCTACTCTTTTGGGGTCAATCATGATACCATCCTTAGACATTATATGTCCTAAAAACTTGGCCTTTTATACTCTAAAGTGAGATTTATTTAGATTGAGCAAAATGCCAAACTCCCTACATATGATAAATAATTTTTCTAGATACTCCAAATGTTCTTATCTAGCCTTGGAGTATATGGTGATATCATCCTAATATATAACTATAAACTTGTTAATAATTCATACAAAAGCAACATCTATAGCTCGCTAAAACATTTCACCAGCATTCATTAACCTAAAAGGTGTCCTCATATATACATAAGTGCCCCAAGGCAGTGTAAATGCAGTCTTGTGTCTCTCCGATTTCTTCACCATAACTTGGTTATATCTCGAGAAGATGTCTAAAGTGGACAACATCTCTCATCCTATAACACTTTGCAACAAGGTGTCCATATTTGGTAAGGGATAATTATCATTTAAATAAGCTTTATTCAAATTTCATAAATCCAAACACAAGTGAATGTTATCATTTTTCTTTCTCACAGAGACTAAATTTGTAACCCATGATGAATTCCTGATGGGTCAAATGATTCCACCATCCCTTAGCTTTTTTTATTCATCCTACATATTAGTGGCCAAGATGGGATTAATAGGCCTTTGTTTATGCTTGAAAGGCTTGCTATTAGTTTTTAATGGGATGACATGTTGGAAAAACTATTACTTATATGCTTTTAACTCAAAATAAGACCATGCTAAATAGTCTTAGTACTTTCTTATCAGCTACATGTAAACTTGCTTCTCAGCACACTTAGGTGAGTACCCAGCCAAAGCTTCCTAGGATTCTCATTAGAACCCAAATTTCACTTAGCCACATCTTTTGAAATAAATGAATCTCAAGTCTTGATTATATTTGCTCCATCAAAACATGCTTCTAAACATAACAATCCTCTAGGGAGCGTGTTTGTCTTCAATTGGATAATGTCCTTCCCAAACAAGGTTTCTTTTTTGTCACAAACTTGAACCATAGATTCTAAGTCTATGAGTTGATCATGGAACTTAGCTTCACAATTGAGAAACCTCTTAATCTATTCATCATCATCAAACACCTATCATTGATGAATATTGTCTAGGATTGAAGTCCTAATAAGCATCTCCACTTGATACTGATAATGAGGGCTTGTATTTTCAATGTCAAATTGAGCACCTAACCCTGCAAGTATATTAGCATCTTCATTGAAACTTATATCATGATAACAAAGATTGAATGCATCAAATAATTCAAACAAATGCAAAACAACATTCTAATATTATTTCAACCTTTTAGTTTTGGTGGCATAAGCATTACGGACTTGATTTACCACTAGCTCAGAATCACCCTTGGTAATCAATCTTTTGATTCTATGTTCGTAGAAAATCCATAAACGAAGTAAGAGTGCATCATACTCAGTAGTATTATTAGTGTACTCATAGAGCACCTAAAAATAAAACTTGAAACACTTACCATTGGGGGCATAGAATATAAGCCCTACTCCATTTTCAAGATTGGATCAAACCCCATCAAAACACACCTTTCAAACTGCACCTTTGTTGTCAGGTTCAACATCAAGAGCAGTAGGCTATTCATTAGTGTCAACATTCTGAATTAAGTTCCCTAGCCCAATGTCTCTGTACAATACTTCATTTTGATCATGTTTTATATCTTCAATTACATATAGCATCTTTGTCTCTCTATAAATTTTGACCATCTTACCCTCCAATGGAATGGTGGCATAGGAAAGGTCCATTTTTACACTTCCACCCATATTAGTATCCCATTCACATGACAACAACATCCCCCACTTAGGTAGGAAGTCCAAAACTACCACATCCATAATCAAATACTTACCTAGATGCACTGCCAATTGCACTACCAACCCTTTGACTTGTTCAACAACTGAAACTTATCATGAGTCCATGGAATAACACTTGCTAAAGGTTGATGTAATCTTAACTCTAAACTCATTTAAGACACCCAGAGGCATTACATAACAAGAAGCACAAGAATCAAACATGCAATTATAGATAATAAGACCATTGATCAACAAGATTATATAAAATAGATCCACATTCAACTGACGCTCTACTAATGCAATCCCCAAATAGACTTTCGAAGCAAGTTCAATAACCTCTTCAGATTCTTCATCACTTTTTGGGGGTGTTTAGGGTAAATCAATTTCATTTTTAGCTAACTTCTCACCAGATTCTAAGTATCTAAATGCCCTCTTCTTATGCTCAGGTATTCTTAATAATTCAACAAGTGGCACAATGATTTTTAGTTGGCTCAACACTTGGGCCATATCACATATACTATACTAAGGAAGAGGAGTATTTGGTGGAAGGGTAAAAACACCTTCAGATGGAATGTAATCACTGAAGTTCTAAAGTGGAGTAGGCTAGGGTAGATTTTCATGTTTAGTAGCTGCCTTCAAAGGTGGATTTTGTTTAACATCATTTACACCCTTAGGAATACTAGATAGCAAAGGTAATTTATTTTTAGTGGGATCACCTCTAGGATTAGCAACTTGAGAAATGGGTACTAGTTTGGAAGTATTAGGAATTTCCATAGTTTTATTCAATTACTACTTGTATCCCCTATTGTTGGATTTGTAGGGGTAGTGTCTTGAGGATCAACAACTAGTTGCCTACTTCGCAAGTAGTATTCCTTATCTTAGGAAAGTGCTGAATTAATTATTAGTTACCTATCCTCAACTAATGAAATTCCCCCATCATATTTTTCAATCATCATTGATCTTAAAAATTCAAAATCATGAATAGGTAATTTATATGTCTATGCCATATTAACATCAAAAGCAAATTCGCAAGTTGGGAAAAATAACTTTTGTAACACACTCCAAAATTGATCAACAATAACAACACTCATCAATTCTATAGAGGTAGATATCTTGCTTTAGGGACTTTGACAGTTGAATATCATAATTTCATCACTAGATGATGCAGACTTTGGTTCATCCACATCTTCATCAATAGATTCATATGTATCACATGAAGGATGTGAAAGGAAGCACTTGTCACACTAATCAATATCAATGTCACAATCTACCACATTCAATTTAGCATTCAACAGATTAGGTGCTTCTTTTCCAACCCTTCTATTCTGATGTCTATCTATTCCTTCATCATGTTCAGGCCTCTTTCCTCAATCATTGTCTCCATTATGGAAAGTAGGTCCCCTTTATACTTGATTCAAAATTGGAGCCCTCTCTTGATCGATAGACACATGAGGGATCCCCTTCTTAGCCTTGGAAAGCTTGTATGACATCTCTTTGATGACAGAGGCCAAAGTTTTAATAATCTCCTCAAGATTGGAATTCTTAGTGGATTGTTTTTTTAGGATTGACCAACTTCACATCAGCTCACCTGTTTATGGGATTTCTCACAGCATTTATGTTATTCTCAATTTGGATGGCCATATTGAATGTCAATCATAGGTTCATGGGATCCTTGTTTTTCAAGTAATATGTAGCCTTATTATCAAAGGCATCATAGTATTTTATCAAGCACATTGTATCACTAGGCCTTATGTTTTTAGGCAGCCACATCATAGTTTTATTGAATCATGTGTTGAAGTCTTACATGCACTCAGTGGGGTTCTTAATGTTTTCAAACTCAACTAAATGGAACCATGGATCAACTCTATCACCATACTGAATTCTAAAAACACTCTTCATTTCTTCTCATGAATTAATGCATCCATAAGGGAGATAATTGACCCATTCATGATCATCTTCCTCCATTGTGTGCACAAATAATTTAATTCACACATCCTTATGATTAACCTCATAATCTTCAATGATATTGTGAAAATCCCTCAGGTGTTGATCACCACTCACTGCTTTGATCCCTTAGAATTTTAGAAGGCATTTCCTTACTTTGTTTGGGACTTCATTAGGATAACCTTCAATGTTACCAAAATTTATAGGTTTGAATCTAGGAATGTAGAATTCAGGATGTTCATTCTTATATGGGTCTGTATGCCTTGTGATTGGTTCAATTGGAGGTTTGAGAACAACTAGCAAAGGGGTGTGATGGGGTGAATGAGGGGGGCTTAGTGGATCAAACATAAGGGGAGATTCAATTGGTTGAGAGGGAGTTGGATAATAATTAGGACTACAAGTTTTAGAATGACTAAAATAACTATGAAAGTCCTCAATAATGGGAGGATTAACAAAAATATCAAGATTTTCAAGATCTTGGCAATTTAGATACTATTTAGCAGTCAAACTTTGCCCTTCAATAGGCCTCCAAACTTGTCTCCCTCTTCTTTGATGAATACTTAGGAGTGAAACAAGTTTATTAGATGAGTCACATTTGAAGGATGATCTCAGTCCTTCGAACTTCATAAGCAAAATAAAGAACACTCAAATATAAAAGTTAAAATATTCAAAATAGGCACTGATATTCCATGAAATCAAGTGATAATATTGGACTCACCACTAGAATAAAAATTCTAGAATATAAAAGTTAACACATTAATTGTGATACATGCTAAAAACATACTTTCTAAATTCAATGATAAGATAAAAGGTCAAGACACTGAAATTTTCAAAATTATGTCCAAAAGGGGAGAAAGCACCCTCTAACATGTAATCTTAATAGCACTTTGTAATAAACTCTATAGAAGCCAAATTGTCAAATATTTCAATTATGAACATGTCCCTAGTGGAGTGTGGTGATGTTGATGGCCAAGTTAAACTAAATACAAGCTCAAATAACCCCAGCTTTCAAACACATGAAATAATATGGGCAAACTTATTTGAAAACACAATTGAGATTACCTACAACAAATATAGCGACAAATAACTTTTCAAACCTGAACTCATACAACCAACTCTAGCTCTTTGTAAGAGTCCATGATAACAAAAGTGACCAAGACTTCAATTTAGTCCCTGACAATGGTGCCAATAGAGTGTTGATTCCTAGTTGTACACCTCTATCACTCCATCTTGCACACTTGAAGAAAATGGAAAACAAAGATGAAAACCCCACTAGTATGTCATCATAGTTGGGGAAGGGTTTGGCATCTAAAATAAACTAGATGTAGAAAATGACTGAGAGGCACCAACAAAGGGTATGGTCAATTCCCTACTACTTTTGGCTCTATCTGAACCAAGGTGAGAATACATATGGGGTAGCTTGCTCATATGGAGAGATTATACAATTCAACCTCCATGGGGAGTTTTGGCACAAAGAGACACAAACATGACTAGGGCACAACCAAACTTATTCAATACACCCAAGAAGGGTTTTCAAATGGAATGAATAAATGCTCTAGATCACATATAATCTACTAATGATAGATATAAAAGTGCTTGAAATCTTAATTCTAAATAATTTCAACAACAGGGCTACATGTAAGACTACAATACTAATATTTAAAGCATAAGATGCAAATGCATGTTATATAAGCAATATCTTGTGAATTTGCAGGCAAATAACACTTATGATATGCAATAAGTGTGTATTATTTGCAAGGTAGGACAAGTTAGGACAACTTTTTAATTATAAAAAGAGTGGTGGTGTACTGGTGGTTTTTAAATAGTAGGGCATCTTGCAGTATTCATGACAATATTCCTTTGCAAAGATATAATAAAAACTCATAATCAAGCTAATGGGACATACTAAATGATCCTTGAAAGATAGAATATACACTAAAACTAAACTTTCAAACACTTTTCCTTGTCAAATCCATAAACCTAGGGTGCCTTAACAAGTTATTCAACAATGTATCCTAAAATAGTACAGAAAGGGTTTATAATCTAGATATATTCTCAAAATGGTAACCAATAGTGAACACAAACCCAATTTTCCAATCAACAAAACTTGAAAAACACATTGTTGCACTTCATCAACAGTGAATAGCAAATAACCTTAAGAATTTTCATTAACTTGAGAGATATTATATACATAAATATTTCAAAATGCTACAATGGGAACAAGCATGGTGATATTTATCCATGTTGGATAGGGGAGACATAAACATGTTCTCAGATCTTACCAATGGTTGACCACTTGCAACCACTTGAGCAAGGGATATAAGATCTACACACAGTAGTTGATCTCAATTTTTTTTTTGCAGAACCTAGGCTTAGAGAAAATGAATGACAAACAACAACCTTGAAAATATAGGAGAACCCATTTATTTATAAATTTTATACCCTATTCAAATATGGGACTATGGGTTATAATTTGAAAATTTGCAAAACAACCCTTTAAATTCTGCCAAGATGCTCTCAACTAGAAAATATTCCTTGCCATGCCTAAAATCTTCATCTATTTGAAAGAAAAAATATTATTCTAACCGAATCTATAAGGAATGATGAATATTTGCAACAAAACCTTTAATTTGTTTACTAGAGATGCCTTTTTACATGATCTATAAGGTGAAATTCTATGGTGGAGGCTAAACAAACTTTATCCTCATGTGTAACTACTTATAGATACCCTTTACCACTTGTTTGCAAAACTGAAAGCTCCTGGATAACTACCTTTCCTCTTATTCATTCCATAGAAGAACCTGATCTTGTAATGATTGCATGTGAATGCTCTATGTCTAGTAAAAGTAAAAAATGATCTGTGGTTATTTTGAAAATATGATTTGGAATGGACCATAAACCTTCTTTTGTGCTTTGAATTTTTGCCCGTTTATAAAGGAAGCATCAATTTTAGATTTAAAGCCAAAGATTACCATATGTTGACATGTGACATGCCATATCAGATCCAACTAGGAATTCATGGGGTTTAAGATTGACTAAGCTGCTTAACTGGCTCTAATCTAGACAAGTGTCACTTTTTGACTAGTCTCAGGTACTTAGGATACATCTTGATGTGATGACCCATTCATAGTGTGCCATGCGGTACATTTCTATTTGTTGTGAGTTCTCAATTAGGGCCCTTCAATTTGTTTGGTTTTAGGAGTGCCATTTGTCATGTTCAAAAGCAATCAGAACCCTCCCTATATATGTGTCTTTTTGCTAGCCATTGCAACCTCACTTGGACAGTTATCGCCTTCTCATCTAATCTTGAAACTAGATCAAATACACACAATCGATCATTTAAGAAGTATTTGGGCCTTGAATTTATTGTAGTCCATTAAGCTTCATCTTTGAGCTCATAAAATTATTCCTCATGGCAACATCTCATGAGATCTGAGCTCTTTTCATCGCTTGAATGCTATTATGCCACTTGGAAGCCTCTTTTTAGATCTCTGTCCTCCTTGAATTGTAAACTCTTTGATCACACTATTAGATCTTCAAAATATGATCAAGATTTAAATCATGAGCTATGGGCTTGACACTTTTTGGTTCCAAATTTTCTTTGGTCTCTATTGAAATGTCCACCTACGACTAGCACTACCAGATCCTTGTCTGCATAATAAATGTGAATGTGCCACTTGGCAAATTTATAGGCTCTCAGCATCCCTTTAGCATTAAATTTTATTGTGAGTTTTTATATCTCTATTAAAACCCCTAAGATCACACCACTTGGATAATCCATGGGCTTTTTTCACTCTACATAGTTAGTCTCTGTTGGGCTAATGCCCTTTTTCTAGGTGGCAACTTCTCATTTGGCCTGAGTTCTTTAAAAAGTCCACCTTTACCTCACACCATCAAATCAAAATCTTAGAGGTCAAATGCTATTGGTTGATAATTATTAAATTTATCATGTTTATGACACACATCATCTTTGTGCTTACTTGAAGGATTATTGACTTATTGACTTACAAAAGGGCCCAAAAATCATTGATCTGTCACCTAGACACTTGAGATGGTGTCACTAGTTATTCTTGGATCCCTCCACAGGTATGTTAACATGTTGAATCTATCACATGATTTTAGATCTTTGTATTTCCCATCGAGATGGTGACACGTGTCACTCATGTAGAGCTTTTAGAGCCTTTGACATTTCAACTTTGATCTCATGTTGTTCGATCATATATGCCTGAGTGAATGTGCATCGTTATATTGTGATCCACTAGGTTGGTTGTGTTTGGCTCCAAGTTAAAAATGAAAATAATGAAGTCAGAGTTTAGGGAATAAATAACTTATTATAAAGTCTTAGCCTAAGGTTTTTTTGTATATAATAGAATATTTAGGATAGAATTTTGAGCTAAGTTTATAATAAGGGGACTAAGTATTATTTAAACCATGATAATAGATAAAAGGGACCAAGGGCCATGGGATATAAAAGGGACCAAATATGAATTTAGAGTAAGGTTTCATCATGTTAATAAACACAACTAAACTTTAGTATAAACATTAAACCAAGTCCATGGCATTTTTAAAAATCATTCCCATGTAAATTATCCCTACCAATTTTGAATTTAAATCAAAGGGCCTAAGTTAGGGCAATTAGAACAAGGGTTTTGAGATGCTTAGACATGACTTTAACTTGGATTTTGATAGACCACTACAGGACACTTGACCTTTGATGAACACTTGAAATAGGAAGTGAGCTAAACAAATTAGGCATTTATACTTAGAAAGGGATCAATTATTTCAGTGAAATTTTGGGCACTAATAGACCCCATTGGTTTCATTTGAGTACACCCAGTTAGGAAATGGAGAACCTGTTCCAAACTCAAGGCCACTTGTCCCTAGATGCAAGATACAAGACATAGTGTAATATCTTTATATTCAGGGGATCAAGGGTGAAAATTGGCATCACAACCACATTAGGTATGGGGATTAACCTCTAGGACTAAATTATTAGCATCTGAGTATTCCCAATTAGGAGATGAAGCACCTATTTCGTCCTCAAGGCTACTAGTCCCTATATGCAAGATGTAAACCATAGTGTAAGATATCTATCTCCTAGGGCTCATGGGTGAAAAATGACATTTCCACCATGTCAAGGATGGGGATTACTCTCTAAGATTGCATTCTTAGTATTTTATTATTCTTGATTAGGAGACATACCACCTATGTCGACCTGAAGACCACTTGTCCCTATAAAAAAAACTAGTATATTTTAGGCAATTTTTAGACATCCATAAAATGGAAAACATAAGTCATATCCAAGAATAAAAAGAACCATCATGTGAATGTTTAATTACTATAATTTCACCCCAAATCTATCATATTATAAAGCATCGATGAACTTATGGTAGAGGATTTAGTGATCAGTTCTAAAATGCAACTTTCATGTAGTTAAGAGATAGGTTATTTGCTTCCAATAGACATAACCACTTTCGAGACATCAAATTCAAAATCCATCACTTATAACACCTCAGGATGTGAAATTTACATGCATTCCCATATCCATGACCTCCGATTCCATATGGATACCTTATTCTACAATAATTTTGGCCTTCAATAACATTGACAATAAATATTCTCAAGTTGCAAGCCGTAATGCGAGATCTCTATCTCTAAGGGATTGTAGGTGAAAGATAACATCTCCACCATGTCAAGGGTGGTAATTAATCTCTAATAACCTATTATTTTAATATAAGTATGCCGTGTTAGGATACAAAGTACATGTTTTAATCTTAAGAGCACTTGTCCCTAGATGCAAGATGCAATGCAAGCCATAGTGCAATATCTCTATCTCTAGGGGCTCGTAGGTGAAAAATGACATTACCACCACGTTAGGGGTGAGGATTAACCTCTAGGAATGCATTATTAGCATTTGAGTACCCTAAATTATGATATAAATCACCCATTATGGCATCAAGGCCATTTGTCCGTAGATGCAAGATGTAAGCTACAATGCAAGATCTCTATCTCTGAGGGCTCGTGGGTGAAAAATGACATTGTCACCATGTCAGGGGTGGGAACTAACCTCTAGGAAAAAATTATTGGCATCCAAGTATGCCTCATTAAGATATGGATCACCCATTCTAGCCTCAAGACCACTTGTCCCTACAAGGCAAAATTTGTGTTTTTTAAACAAACTTTAGACAATCGTAAAACAAAAACTTAAAGTCATATCCACAAACTAAAATAAATATCATGTGCATGTCAAATTTTTCTACTTGCATCCTAAATATCTTGGATTACAAAGCATCAAAAAATGCAACTTTCTTGGCATCCGAGTACACCCAGTTAGGAGATGGAGCACATGTTCAGGCCTCAAGACCACTTGTCCCTAGATGCAAGATGCTTCTCTACTAATGGTGCCAAACACATAAAGTTGGAATCATTTACATAAAATAAAAGGTAAAATAGTCAATCATTTACATGAACTGAAATATTCTCTTGGCTTTGAGAATATGGAATTCTCTACTAACAGTGCCGACCATGTGAAGCTCGAAGCTAATTTGGCACCACTAACCTACAAGAAATATGTTAATATGCAATTAAATTGAAATTTATATATAATACCTAATAAATAAATAAATAAAATTTGATAAAAGTAAACACAATTACATTTTATAATTTAACATACCTTAGGATATCAATCTAAGGAACCACTAGGATCAGATCTATTCTTTATAGTAGGAAGAATTACTTCATGATCAGATTCATGAACCTTCCATATAGTCCTTTTTAATGGTCTACCCTTATATTTGTTAAATTTAATATTTGTTTCAAAAATAAATTTTGAATAGTGGAGTATCTTCTTATGTAATTTGTAGCCTTCAAACAACCATACATTTGAATCTTTTATTGGATAAAGTCGAAGCCAAGTTCCAGTAACTACCACAGACTGAATGGGATATTGAATGTTTTCTCCATTTGTGACTGTAGATGTCAATTTCTATCTTTCCTCTACACATCACCATAAGTAATAGTCTATCCCCTCATTATCTTCATCTACAATAAATGGATAAACATGACCTATATCACAAAACAAAACATGATTTATAAACATGATCTATTGATATATTTATCAAATTTAGTATATGAAACACATGTTAAATAGATGGTACCTAGTTTCACTAGATAAGATACATGGTCCAAGTCACATAATGATATCTTTATAAGCTGTAATGCTGGTGAAACCTAATAAGCATCAATTATAAATAGATACCTACAACTCCATTCATCTACCCATTCTTGCACCTCACACTCATTCCAAACAAAGTCAATGCATGCAAAATAAAATCATGCCATGTGACTCATATGAACCGTCCAAGAACCTATGTTTGAGCTAAAAAATAAGTGTAACTCACTCAATCCTATTATTTTCATATAATCTTAATACCTTACCAAATGTTCATCCTCCATCAGCCAAAAATATCTATGAATAGTGGACTTATGTTGAGAACCATGGCCCATAATTTCATTATACCATTCAATTTTTTTTTCTTTTGTCAAATCAGTGACCTCTTCTAGCTTCAAATACTCTCTTGAAAGTGCTATTTTGACACCTACTCTTGCACTATCATGCTCCCATTTTACATGGCCTACTTCAGTAAACACAAAGTGACTATTAAATAATGAATGTGACTAACCCCAAATGGCTATTAAAAATAAAAAATGAATGGCTATTAAATAATGATTGTGACTAACCCCAAATGTAAATTAAATAAATTTTAATCAATCTTTGTCCCAAACATTGGCATGATATTTTATAATTCTTCTAAACACATAGTGCTCTTCAAGTACCACAGCTTAAGCCATTACAACTACAAATAAAGAATTGTTATCACTTACAAGACTATATTGATAATGTTAGAATGTGGGGAAGCAACTCATCTAGTGGGCCTTAAATACAATGGTAGAATATATTGCGTGGTTTAAAAAGTGTGTTTGTGTTAATAAAAAATGACAGAGTAATATAAAAACACTTTAAAAATTAGGTTCCACCATTCAAAAATCAAGTAATAGAAAAACACTTTAAAAATATAAAACCCAATTTTTAAAGTGATTTTATATTAGGATCCTCAGAACAATGGTATAAAATCCTCAGACCATTCACCATCTTTCAAAATGTGATAAAAACATTTAAGCTCCTCTTTTGATAGTCAAGACTCAAATTTTCACAAGCAGACTAATACAAGGATAGTGGACAAAACCTAGAAAACTCAGATCTCTATGACTAGTTTGGATAATAGCACCAAATATCAAGGTGTCTTGTCTTAGGTGCTCTTATCCTTTCATAAAATGAAAATATAGATCTTGATTTGTGATAGTGTCCTAGTCTTGCATAGCCAGTAGCAAATTATGTCTCAATCATCTCAGTTTTGTTTAAGCTAAGTTATATTTCTCATATTTTATTATTGTTTTTAGAAAGCTATGAAGGTCAAATAAATTATACAAATCAATACTCTATTTATTGCAATATTTTTTTATTTATTTATTCAACTTAGACCCTTAACTAAATTAATAATAAGACTCCAATATTCCCAAAATAGTTAAATCATTTGGTAAACAAGATACAAGACTTGATAGATGGCAACGTTATTGATATTGACACTTCAGTTGAGCCTCCTTAAGCAAAGAAAACATAGGAAAAATATTTGAAAATCTTCTCAGATCCTTTCCCATAGCATTATAAATAAGAGACAAAGGATACATCAGGTGTTCATCATGCATATCATGCTCATCCTCCACCAGCTACATATCAGGCACCTTCAATTGAGTTACATCCTTTGAGTAACATGATTGGTGTATACAATTCCAGAGTTCTAGATAGACCTTTCATCTCATTATAAAATTAGGAGATAGTTGAGGATGATTCAAATTATCATTCACTCTTTATCAGATCTTACATTCATGATCATCCCATTCATAGTATTCTCATAGACAATAGATATGGCATAAACATGTGCACTACAAAATTACTACAGCATTTGGGATATTCAGAGCAGGATATTACCCTGATAGACATAGTTATTAGTGGATTTAGTGGGCACATATAGAGTTCATTAGGTGAGATTTTACTTCCTCTATAGGTTGGTCCAATACATGTGGCCACACAATTTACTATTGTTCCCAGTACAAGAGTTTTTTATATGTTACCTGGTCGACCATGGATTAAAAAACTTTGAGAAGTACCTTTTATAGTTTGCTAATGCATGAAATTCATTCACACTAATCAGGTTATTAAAGTTTGTGGAGTTTCATATGAGTTACCACTCCCCACTTCAGAGCCATCTACTATTTAGTAGTCACTAGTTTCAATTCTAACACCAGTTTTAGTTTCTCCACTAGTTTTAGTTCTTCCTTTAGTTTAGATTTAGAGATAGTCAAGGTATTCTTCACCATCACAAAGAGATCATAAACTTCCATGAAGGTCTCTTTTAGAGCAGCCATAGTTTTAAAATTCTAGATAGTTGCCAACTATAGTGCTCACACCCAAGGTAGTATCAATGAGGTCCCATGCTTCTACACACAAATCACATATTCAAAGAGCTTCTCCTACTACTAGATGGGTCCCTAAGATCCCTATAGTTGCATCCAATTCTCAGAGTTACAAGGGGATCCCACAATCAGTTTCCACTACAAAGATTTAAGAGCATTTATAGCATACACAACTTTCAAAGCCAGAGTCTCATCTCTTCCATTGTGTTTCACAATCATGCATGATCCCTCTTCTTGATATAGGACATCATGATAGGGAGTCTCTCATGAGACTCATCAGTTAGTATCATCTCTTCTTAGCCTTGCTTGTACATAGTTTCTCAATATTTATTATGCATAGTCTTCTCATGATTGATTGTACATAGCTTATATCAAAATGCAAAAACATTCAAATATTTCAAAATCCTAAAAACATTATAACAATATATAAAAATACAAAAACATTCAAATATTTGAAAAATTAAAAACTATTTCAATTGTATGCATTCTCCATGCTTTACATTTATACTACCATGCTAGACTTACATTCTATTGTTCTATGTTATTGTTTGTCACTTTATCTACATTACCATCCTTCACTTAATATTTTTTGATTGTGTGTAGTGACTTCTAGATCCTTGATTACTTCACTCTACCCATTGATGAGGCATCCTACTTCTACATTTGAGACAGACATCAATACATTTACCCACTAGGGGCATCTTCTACATGACTACACCATCTAGGCTATGTCATTCCTACACCACACTCTCTAGTTATCATGTTGATGTACATTAATTACTAGCTTACACAGATTACTATATCAACACTCACTAGTAAATAACATTTGTGTATTTATTAGCATATACCTAGTCTTGTACTCCATGTCTTGCATACTTTCACTTCTTGCTTTGATTAGTTAGATGCGATTATACTTTAAATATATTACATGCTTTCCTTCCTTGCTTCGCATAGCTAGATGTGATTGCATTTCCCAATTTATGTTACTTCTATTCTTATGTGTGCCTTAGGATATTTGCCAATGTCCTTTGCTTGTACTCTTCTATGTGATTGTGGCACTCGTGCCAACCTTGCTTGTTTTCAATTGTATGTGTATGTGGCATTTGATCATGCCTTCTATGTTTGATTTATAGTTTGAGTGACATGTGCCCATGTCCCTTGTTTTCTTGGCCCCTTGGTCACTTTTTTATGCTTCTTACTTCTTTCCTTGTGTGTTTGTTACTTGTTTGCTTCTCACTGTTTGCAATGTCATGATCTACATCATGCATTATCTTGCTTTCTTGGATGCCATAATGGGCATCATTCTCCATCCCTCCTTGACAACTAAAAACTAAAAACTAACTATATTTTTTAGTTTTAGTTCAATAAATTGCACATGCTATTACATTGTTATATCTATCTAGGCATACCCCTATTAATCTAACAATCTCCAATATAAACTATGCTATATCTTGAGACATCATTTTGATTATCATTGAAATATCATGTATTTCATAACATAACACACTTGCAAGGCTCTTTATTTTGAGGGAATAAATTGTAGCATCTTCATTCCTAACCTCAAAAGAGGGGGCAAAAAATAGGGGTTTTGTCATAGAGATTAAAACTCCTACCAGTCAAAAATCAATTTTTAGAACACTCAAAAAAATAATCATAAGTCAAATTAGGTTAAATAGACCAAAAAATAGTGATGATTTCAAAACAATCATCATTTTTAGTAAAAGACAACATCACCAAACATGGATAACCATGTTAGACATTAGGGTGGCCTATTTCCAGTGCTCCCATCCAAACAACCAAAAACCTAGATTTTCTAGAAATAGGTAGAAAGGTAAGCTCAGATATATTTTTGCACGTATAGATCAGTTTAGATTCAACAGTTTTAGTATAGTTTTTCTCAAAGAATATAGATATAAGGGAATCATACATGGCATGATGGATCTTGCTTCCAGATTTAGATTTGGTCAGTTGGTATAACTTCTTGATCAGAATCCATGTTACAGACACCAGTGATTGGGGGCAATGTGTGCAACAAATTTGACTTCTTTTATTTTCAAGTTTAGTATATTACCAAGGCAATCTCAATAATTGTTTGCTTTACTCAATATGCAAGTGGTTGGCATCATTTTGGAGTGTATTTCATACAATCCTAACCTGTATATTTTTGAGTGGCTTCCACATAAGCCTTTGGCCCAATTTTAGAGTGCTTTCATATAAGCCTAATCTCCACATTTTTCTGAGTTGGCTAAGAATTACCTAGTTTTTAGTACACATTCAACTATCCATACCACATTTTCAAATTATAAAGCATTCATGGGCTTTAAGATCCATCTCATATGACACACATTCATACTAGTATCAATTTATAGCTTCACTTTATAGGGTAATTATGGAGCCAAAGGGCCAACCTTTGTATTCTTGAGCCACCTACAAGTAAGACCACTAAGGCAAATTTCCCTATTCTCTATATATAGTGATCCAATATAGCTATCCGCATATTAAATCCCTCACACCAGTCCCTATCCACCTCAAACACACCTAGTTTAGCATTTTTTCATCCACATAACACTATTGCACAAAGCACATCAAAAGGGAGAACTAAATATGACTTGATCCCTCTTTGAAGTATTGTTATGTAGGCATCATACCCACACAAGGGGTATGTATACACGTTTAGTTCATCTTACACACACTAAACCCCCCCCCCTCTTTCTCAATTTTTTCATTCAAGTTCAAACATAAAGAAGATCTAGGGTTGGAGATTAAATCAACTCTTCAAGGACTTGAAATTTCATAGGTAGACTAATACAAGGTCAACAGATAAAACCTAAAAAACTTAGATCTCTATGACCAATTTGGACAACAACAGTAGGACCTAAACTATAGTGCCAGACCCTGAAGTGTCCTATTTTAGGCATTCTTATCCTTTTGCTAAATGAAAGCTAGATCCTGATTTGTGACAGTGTCCTAGTCCTACACAACTAGTACCAACTTCTATCTCAATCATCTCAGTCCTATTTAAGCTAAGTTATATTTCTCCTATTTTATTACTATTTTTAGAAAGCTACGAATGTCAAATAAGTTATACAAATTAGTACTCTAGTTATTGCAATATATTTTATTAATTTAGTCAACTCATACTCTTAACTAAATTAGGAATATGACTCCAATATTCCCAAAATAGTTAAATCATTCTTCATCAAACTTGCTTGCTTTTCCAAATTGTATTTTTCATGAGGAGTTTGAATTTTCCTTTCCTTTCCTTGTTTTACCTTGAGCTCTTGTTACTTAGCTCTTTTATTTTCTATGTTTTCTTTCCACTGTATTTCCCTACCTATACCAACAACATTCTTAGCACAAATTAATTCATATTTAGGATACTCAATGGTTTCTTTAATGATTTTATGATTCTCCACATCTTCTTTCTTATCAATGTTCTTCTCAACTTCATTAAACAAAATTCTTGATAGTCATTCCATATTTATTGACTCATTATCCTTATCTTAATCATGTCTTCTTGGCCCACCTTATTTTGATGACCTATTCTCATTCACATTTTCTTCAACTATGTCTTCTTGATCACTTATCCTTAATGTTGGCCTAAAATATTCCACCTTTTATTTTTGGTCTTCTTTAAATTGCTCTTTACTACAATGATCTTTGTCATCACTCTTTTCTTTCCTTGGACCCTTAACTACTCACTCTTATTTTGTCATCTTCCCACATGGTTCTATGTATGGCTTTCTCTTGTGATTTATTATACATTTGCCCATAACTTCACTTGTTCCTATTCATACATAGATTTATCCATCTCATTCCATCTCTATTTCTTGCTTCATAATATAATTATAATGTCTTTGAGGACTTTGGTCATGTTTTTCATAGTTCTTAATTGTCTCATGACTATCATGTAACCTAAACTTTACCTGCTTCCTCTCATACACTTGCTCTTTACCTTGTTCTTTGTTACCTTCATCTCTCAATCGCTTCACTTGGATTTACCACATTCACCATCCTCTCATCTCTAATTTCATCTGCTTGGCTAATAATTATTCTTTCTTTCATTCCTCGTGTTTCACCAACTCCTTGTGGTTTATTATTAGCTTGTCTTCCTTGCTCCTTTCATGTTTTGATGCCTCAAATAGAGCATTATCTTCTATAACCTACATACCTAGAATCACACACTTAAGAATAATGTTAGAATCAAAACATTGAGGCCTTATTTCCTCTTAAATTTTATTCTTGGGTTGCTCTTATAGCATCCTTATCATTCTTTTCTAATTTTTGACTTTTTGTTGCCTTCTTCTCTTTTCTACAATCTGCTTGATTGGACACTTGACCACCATCTTGAATATTCTAAAGAATCCTTATCTTCATTGATCATGGATAAATTATTTAAACCTTATATCAAACCTAATAGGATTTTTTTCATCTATCTCAATATGAATATTCTCTTATTTTCTCACCTCACTGTTCTTATGCATTTAGTTTTTCTCTCTTTTCAGTCATTCCATTTTTTTTCTCCTTCTTATTGTGCCTTACCCAAAGTTTGTACTTGATATTTTGACACTTATAAGTGTTTTTCACCTTTTATTTAACCTCCAAGTATATTTCACCTTGCATTCCTTTCTATTGAGCGTCAATGTGCTCCTCTTCTTACCTTCTTAAGCATCAATAGCCTGTAGGATTGTAGAACCTTTTCCAGCTTCTATTTTCTTAAATCACCTTCAAACTTCTTAACTCTTAACTAACCATTTAAGACTCTCTAGTAGTTTTATTTTTAAATAAAAATTAAAGATAACTATTATTAAGCCTTGTTTTAGGCCTTTCTTAAGTCTACAGACACACCGTCATTAATAACTTGTCTTGTAGGGATATTCAAGGAATGAAAGTACTTTAAAGTTATGAAAAACATCCTCATTCACCATTATACAAAGTTGTATCCCCATTTTTATAGTTCATTTGTGTTTTATGAGAGTTTTTGTGACTCAAAACCTTGACCTAGGGTTTACTGTCTATAACTTCATCGAGAACTAAGAGCTAGAGAAATCTCAATTTTTTAGACCATCAAAGGTTACTATTACATGGATTGGATCCATATATGCTCTTTTTGCTCTAGGAATTGATTTTTATTTTAGACAATTGATAAAATTCATGAATGAAATACCCTTTTACCTAGACTATGTTATCGAACACCCTATTTTCATACCTCTCTAACCTTTATATTCCTTATAAGGTATGAAATAAGATCAAAAAATAATTATATCATACACTTAAAAATTGAAAGATGTAGGTAATACAAAAAATTAATAACAAAGGCTTATATATTCATATGTTTTTCCAACTAATATATAGACCTCTATCAACTTTCATTGAATTACACCATACAGACCTAGAGACCTACAATAACTTCTTCTCTACTTGTCCTATTCACTTTTTATGCTTCTCACCTAATTTATTCAAACCTTATAATCACATATTATGAATCATATCTATATGCATCCAAATCCTTAACATACGTACTAATTCTCTCTTTTGTCTTTTTTTATTGAAACATTCTTCTACATTATCTCCTATGTATAAATAACATGATGACTCACTTTTAATAGGGTTTATAATGAGTCAAGATGGATAATATTTCAATAAAAAAAATTAGACCTTAAAATATCCTTACAAAAAAGATCACCCCTTTACATGGCCTTCAAAGAGGGCAAAACATCCTCCACAAACTATTAGAAATTCAAATATCTTAAAAGATAGCTTTTGTGAGAAACCAAGAATCAAGCTAAAATGATCTATACAAAGTAAGGTGAAGCTTGGTAAAGCTTCTTATTGACAAAAAACAACTTTATAAGGTTACCTAAGACTGAAAAACCAAAAATTGATCTATCTCACTAAAATTTGCATTGATATTTATTTATGTACGTACGTATGTATGTATGTATGTATGTATGTATGTATAGACATATATATACATATATGTATGTATTTATTTATGTATATGTATATGTATTTGTATACATACATACATATACATATACACATTTGTGTGTTTGTGTGTGTGTGTGTCTATATATATATATATATATATATATATATATATATATATATATATATATATATTAGCTAGTTCAAGCTTTAATTTAAGATGGAGGGGATGCTAACCTAATATGTGAGGGAAAGATGAAATAACATGAAGCAGTTCAAAGATAATGCCATGAATGTGTGGATGCTATTTGATGGTTATAGATAATGAATAGCCTACACCTCCTATAACATCCACCATACCTTTCATGCACTTAAACCCATCATACATCTCCACCACAGAAGCCACAACACCTTCTGTTTGCATGCATAATCATCTGTCTCAAAATGAATAAAAACTATAATAGGTTCCTTGAAAAATATTTATTTAAATATATTTTCTCAAAACACTATGCATGTTGGTTTTCTTGGAAATTTCACATATATCTATAAAAATTTTCCTTAAAAAAGTATTTTGTTTCTTTAACTCATTTTGACTACACACAGTTATTCCATTCACACATGTGATAGAAGGTTAATATGTCATCAACATCTATGAAATGTGTATCTTTAGGTTAGTCAAAAATCTGGTTGAAATGATCATGAGGCTCTGTTATGTTTACTCATTTTATTCATTGTGCATTGTTTAAAAGAAGTATCTTTCATGCCATTATTTCTCATAGGAAATTAGTTTATTGTTGTTTAAAAGAAGTATTTCTTAGCAAAAATTAATTTCTTGTTTGTTTAAAATAAGTATGTGGTAAATACTAACTAGATAATTTAATAAATCAAGTATAGTAAAAATTGTGACGAAAAATTAGAGTATAGAGTATAAATAATAAACCAACTATGGGAACATAGGTTAAGACAGCTATGAAAAGTGAGGATGACATAACTAAAAAAATTTAATTATTACCTTAAGTTTATTGTGTCCTAAGTGGTATTTATTGTGTGTGTGTGTGTGTGGGGGGGGGGGGGGGGGGGGGGGGGAGGGGGTGAAAGCCTATCTATTTATCAAGGATGAACATTGGATCTTAGCTTCCCTGGCCTATATATTCCATGGGGATTGGGTCACCAAAATCTCTATATGGACCATCCTATGGCAACCCATACTATTGATAGATGTGAGAACCATAGAATAGATAGGGATCATCCTTCCCCATATTGTGTATCTCATCTCTAGTCTCTTGTCTCTATTAAAGGGGTAGGGAAAGGGGAAAGGGTAGGGGATAGAGGTTCGGGTCACCCAGATCTCTAGATAGACAATTCTATGGTAAGCCATATATATCTATAGGTATAAGAACCATATAATAGATAGGGATCATCCTATCCCATGTATGTATGTATGTATGTATGTATGGATTTGAACATCATGGTAGTGTGATAACATGTAATTTGCCTATCTAGATGTTATTTAAGTGATAGATTCTTAGGTATATGTCACAAAAGTTAAAATGGTAGTTGCAGTGCAAGAAGTTGTTTGTTTAATGCCAAAAAGTTACTTTTTTGGACCTATCACTCCAACTTTTCCAATGGATTTCTATCAAATGTTACACATAATTTATTTAGAGTGAAATTAGAGGGATTAAATAGAAATGGGATGGATTATATATTTCACAAAAATGACTTACAGGTTTTTTTTATGCATGTTTGAACTTAGGCTAAAAAATTGTATTTTTCTTGTATTGAGAAGGGCATTCTTGAGGTTGAAATGGGTGGTGGGTTTGTCAATCGAGCCTGATTGGAAGAAAAGAAACTAGTACTAGATGTTATCTACCCCTTAGACATATTGGCAGTGTCATTTTTCATTTAGGAAGCATCAAAACTATAGTTCAACAACCATAACTTAAACTTTGACAACATTGTCAATGTTTTAGCACTCCTAAATGGTAGTAAAAATATACTTTCAGATGGATTTGAATGTCATAGAAGTATGATAACATTTAATTTTTCTATTTGGATGTGATAAAAGTGATATATTATTAGGTGGAGATCCTGAAAGTAGAAATGGTAGTTAGAACTCAAGAAGTTGCTTGTTCAATGCCAAAAAGTTACATTTTTGGACCCATCACTACAACTTGTCAAATAGATTTCTCTCAAAGGTTCACCTAAGTGATATGGTGTATGATTATAGGTATTAAATAGGTAGGGGAAGGATCTTATGGTTCACAAAAATGGATTACAATTTTCATTTTATGCACATTTGAACTTAGGTCTAGAAATTATGTTTTTCTTATATTAGGAAGGGTGTTCTTGAGGCCAGAATGTGTAGGGGGTTTGTCGATCAAGCCTAATGGGAGGCAAAAAACCTATTAATAGAAGCTAACCTTCCATTATAGGTATTTTTAGTGTCAATTTTTGTTCAAGAAGCATTGGAACCATAGTTTTGTAACCACAACTTAAACTTTGACAACATTTATTGTTAGTGTTTCTGCACTCCTAAACTATAGTGAAAATGCACTTCTAGGTGAATGTGAACGTTTTGGTAGTGTGATAACATGTAATTTTATTATATGGATGTGATCAAAGTGATATATTCTTAGGTGGAGGTCCTGGAGGTAGAAATGGCAGTTGGAGCTCAAGAAGTTGCTTATTTAATGCCAAAAAGTTACATTTTTGGACCTATCACTATAACTTGTCCAATGGAATGATATCAAAGTTTTCCCTAGAGTGATCTAGGGTGAAATTATAGGGATAAAATATTTAGGGTAGGGATGTTACAATTCATAAAAATGGCTTACAAGTTTTGTTTTACGTATGTTTGAACTTAGCTTTAAAATTGCATTTCTCTTGTATTTGGAAGGGCATTCTTGAGGCTAGAATGGGTGGTGGGTTTGTTGATCAGGTCTGATGGGAGGACAAGAACCTAATAATAGATGTTGTATTCCCCTTAGATGTGTTTTAATTGTCAATTTTTAGTTAGAAAGCATCAAAACTAAAATTCTGAAACCATAACTTAAACTTTGACAACATTTGATGTCAGTGTTTCCACACTCTTGAATGGTATTGAAAATGCACTTTCGATTGGATTTGAATGTTGTAGAAATGTGAAAACATGTAATTTCCTTATCTAGATATGATCGAAGTGATATATTCTTAGGTGGAGGTTTTGAAGGTGGAAATGGAAGCTGGAACTCAAGAAGTTACTTTTTTAATTCCAAAAAGTTTATTTTTGGCCCTATCACTACAACTTATCCAATGGATTACTCTTGAAGGTTCCACCTAATTCCTCTAGGGTGTGATTATAAGACTTAAATAGGTAGGGAAAGGATCTCATGGTTCAAGGAAATGACTTGCAAGTTTCATTTTATACATGTTTGAACTTAAGCTAAAAATTGCATTTTCTTGTATTGGGATGGGAGTTCTTGAGGCTAAAATGGGTGATGGGTTTGTTGATTGAGCCTGATGGGAGGTCAAGAACCTAGTCCTAGACATTATCCTCCCCTATAGGTATTGGAAGTGTTAGGTTTTATTCAATAATAATTGAAACCATAGTTATAAAACCACAACTTAAACTTTGACAACATTTGTTTTCAGTGTTTATGTGCTACTAAACGGTAGTGAAAATTCACTTTTGGGTGTATTTAAACATTGTGGCAGTGTGATAACATGTAATTTGCCTATCTATATGTGATTGAAGTGATATATTATTAGGTGGATATCCTATATTTATAAATGGCAATTGGATCTCAATAATTTTCTTGTTCAATGCCAAAAAGTTGCATTTTAAAGAGCTACAAACTCCATTTTGAGAAATTAACCTATTGGAGCAACAACTAGGTGTAGAGACCTAGAAACTTAAGAAGATAAAATTTGAGAATGAGAGCTCAATATATTATATACCTATATTTGGT
>JARHVA010000117.1:72500-155000 GCA_037957365.1 Torreya grandis | reverse complement strand
CCATCCACCATCGATCCTAAAAATTGGTTGTGATTAAATTATGTTGACAATGATGGATTGAAAAAGGTTTAGCACTTACCAAAAATGATGCATTGGTAGTTAGGTCAATGAATAAATCATAAATAGAGGATTTTGATATGTATTTATTTTTGACATCAAGTGTTGATAATTTATCAACATAATAAGCCCTACAACTATCCTAATATGAAGCCCATCTATCAATTTGACTCATTATAGAGTAAATTTAGCCTAATAATGTCTCTATGGAATTAATTAGATAGGTGTGGTGGGTGTTGTTTCAAGTGGTATCCCTCATTCTCCAAATTAATCATTCAATTTCAATTTTATTTCCCATAATGTGGTCAAATAAACTCTCTTGATTACCTAGGGGATTCTATGGAACTATAGGAGGGTTAGGTGGAGGGATAGGATGAGGAACAAGAAGATTTTATGTATGGTTAGGTGGAGGGTTAGGAGGAGGAATAAGAGGGTTTTATGGAGGGTTAGGAAGACGAACAGGTGGGTTAGGTATAAAAACAAGAGGGTTAATAGGATGGGTTGTTAAAAATAAATAAATTATCACTAAAAATTATTAAAATTATTAAAAATTAGGGTTAAACAATGAAAATAACTAAAAATTACAAAAATTTAGGGTTAAGAAATGTAGTTTTTTAGCACTTACATCTTCTACGTGATTGCATTATCGATTAGTGACTTTCTAGGATGAATTTTATGAAGGTTTATCCTCTTTCACCCAAAATGTGATCGCAGAATGACAAAGTTAACAAAGGAAGCTTGAATGCAAAATGAGGAATTTTATATTTAGGTTTTGGTTTTTATTTTTTTGGTTACATAGGTAATGTGATTATGTTATTAAATTGACCACATTATTGAAAAATAATAATAATACAATCACATTAATATTTTAAATAATACAATTGAATAACATGATCATGTTATGTCTTGGTAATTACAGATCATGTTAATTTAAATAATGTGATCACATTAATTAAATAATGTAATTACATTATTTAATAACATGATCACATTACCAAAAGTATCCATAGAATTATCCCCCAACTCCATGTACTAACTCATTATACAATAGGTACGTAAAATTTTATGCCTATGCCATATTAACCTCACAAGCAAATTTGGAAGTTGGGACACATAGATTATGTACCACACTCAAAAAATGATCAATAATAATAACACTCATCAATTATATGGAGGTAGATATCTTGTTTTAGGGACTTTGACAATTGAATATCATAGTTTGATCACTAGATGATGTAGACTTAGGTTCATCCACATCTTCATCAATAGGTTCAGTTGTATCACATGAAGGATGTGGAAGGAAACACTTGTCACACCAATCACTATCAATGTCACAACCTATCACATTCAATTTAGCATTCAAAATATTAGGTGTTTCTCTTCCAACCCCTCTATTCTGATGTCTATCTATTCATTCATCATGTACAGCCCTCTTTCCTCTATCATTATCTTGATTATACAAAGCAAGCCCCCTTTATGTTTGATTTAGATTTAGAGCCCTCTCTTGATTGCTTGACATATGAGGGATCCCCTTCTTATCCTTGGAAAGCTTGTATGACATCTCTTTGATGATAGAGGCTAGAGTCTTAACTATCTCCTCAAGATTGACATTCTTAGTGGACTAGGCTTTTTTAGGATTGATCAACTTCATGTCAGCCCGCTTGTTCATGGGATTTATCATAGCCTTTATGTTTTTCTAAATTTGGATGGCCATATTGAATGCTAATTATAGGTTCATGGGATCCTTGTCTTGCAAGTAATATTTAGCCTTCTTATCAAAGGCATCATAGTATTTTATCAAGCACATTGTATCACTAGGCATTATGTTTTTAGGCAGCCACATCATAGTTCTATTAAATCATGTGTTGAATTATTTAATGCACTCATTGGGTTTCTTCTTAATTTTTTCAAACTTATCCAAAAGTAACCTTGGATCAACTCTATCACCATACTAAATTTTGAAAACACTCTTCATTTCTTCCCATGAATCAATGCATCCATGCATCCATGGGGGAGATAATTGAACCATTCATGGTCATCTTCCTCCATCATGTGCATAAATAACTTAATACACACATCTTTGTGCTTAACCTCATAATCTTCAATAATATTGCAAAAATACCTCAAGTGTTGATCACCATTCATTGCATTGTTCCCTTAGAATTTTGTAAGGCATTTCCTTACTTCATTTGGGACTTCATTAGGATAACCTTCAATGTTATAAAAATTTATAGGTCTGAATCTGGGAATGCAGAATACAGGATGTTCATCCTTATCTAGGTCCATATGCCTCATGATTGATTTAATTAGAGGTTCAAGAAAAAATGGCAAAGGGACGTGAGGGGGTCAATGAGGGGGGCTTGGTGGATCAAAGTTAGGAGGATATTTAGCTAGAAGGAGATGGATAATAATTAGGACTATAAGTTTGGGAGTGACTAAAATAACTATGAAAGTCCTAAATAATTTGAAGTTCAACAAAAATATCAAGATTATCAAGATCTTGGCAATATTGATATTGTTTAGCAATCGAACTTTGCCCTTCAATAGGCCTCTAAACTTGTCTCCCTCTTCTTTGATGAATACTTAGGGGTGAAATAAGTTTCTTAGATGAGTCACCTTTGAAGGATGATCTCATTCCTTCTAAGTTTGTAAGCAAAAGAAAGAACACTCAAAGATAAAAGTTAAAATATTCAAAATAGGCATTTATCTTCCTTGAAACCAAGTGATAAAATTGGAGTCATCACTAGAATCAAAATTATAGAATATAAAAGTTAAAACATTGATTTTGATACATGCTAAAAACATACTTTCTGAATTCCATGATAAGATAAAAGGTAAAGACACTAAAATTTTCAAAATTATGTCCAAAAGGGGAAAAATCACCTTCTAACATGTAATTATAACAATGCTTTACAATAGACTTAGTAGAAGTCAAACTATCAAATATTTCAGTTCCTAACATGTCCCTAGTGAAGTGTTGTGATGTTTAAGGCCAAGATAAACTAAATACAAGCTCAAATAACCCTATCTTTCAAACACATGAAATAATATGAACAAACTTGTCTCAAAACACAATGAATATTACTTACAACAAATATAGTAGTAGAAAACTTTTCAAACCTGAACTCATACAACCAGCTCTAGCTCTTTGTAAGAGTCCACGATAACACAAGTGACCAAGACTTCAATTTAATCCCTGACAATGGTGCCAATAGAGTGTTGGTTCCTAATCTTACACCTCTATCATTTAGTCTTCCACACTTGATAAAAATGGTAATTAAAGATGAAAAACCTAATAGTATGTCATCATAGCTAAGGAAGGGTTTGGCATCTAGAACGAACTAGATGTATAAAATGACTGAGAGACACCAACAAAGGGTATGGTCAACTCCCTGCTACTTCTGGCTCCATTTGAACCAAGGTGAGAGTACCTATGGGGTAGCTTACTCATATGGAGAGATTCTATAATTCAACCTTCATGGGGAGTTTTGGCACAAAGAGACACAAATGTGACCAGGGCACAACCAAAATTGATCAAAACACCTAGGAAAGGTTGTCACACGGAATGAATAAATTCTCTATATCACATACAATCTCTTGAAGATAGATATAAAAGTGCTTGAAATCTTCATTCTAAAGAATTTTCAATAACATGGTTGGATGGAAGACTGCAATGCTAATATTTAAAGCATAATATGTGAATTCATGTTTTATAAGCAAGATCTTATGTATTATTAGTCAAATAACACTTACGATATACAAGAAGTGTGTATCATTTGCAAGGTAGGACAAGTTAGGACAACTTGTTAATTATAAAAATAGTGGTGGTGTACTGGTGGTTTTCAAATAGTAGGGCATCTTGCAGTATTCATGACAATATTCCTTCACAAATATATAATAAAAACTCATAAGCAAGCTAATGGGACATACCAAATGATCCTTGAAAGACAAAATATACACTAAAACTAAACTTTCAAACACTTTTCCTTGTCAAATCCATAAACCTAGGACGCCTTAACAATTTATTCAACAATGTATCCTGAATTAGTGTAGAAAGGGTTTATAATCTAGATCTATTCTAAAAATGATAACCAATAGTGAACATAAACCCAATTGTCAAATCATCAAAAATTAAAAAACACATTGTTTCACTTCATCAATAGGGAATAACAAAGAACCACAACAATTTTCATTAACTTGAAAAGAGATATTGCATACATCAATTTGTCAAAATGATACCATGGTGACAAACATGGTGATGTTTATCCATGTTGGATAGGGGAGACATAAACATGTTCTCAGAGCTTGCCAATGGTTGTACACTTGCAACCACTTGAGCAAGGGATATAAGATCTACACAAAATAGTTGATCCTAATTTTTTTTTGTAGAACCTAGGCTTAGAGAAAATGAATGAAAAATAATAACCTTGACAATATAGGAGAATCTCTTTATTTATACATTTTACACCCTATTCAAATCTAGGATTGTGGGTTACAATTTGTGAAATTGCAAAATAACCCTTCAGATTCTGCCAAGATGCTCTCAGCTAAGAAATATTCCTTGCCATACCTAAAATATTCATCTATTTGAAATAAAAATCATTGTTATAACTAAATATATAAGGAATGATGAATATTTTCAAAAAAACCTTTAATTTGTTTACTGGAGATGCCTTTTTACATGATCTATAAGGTGAAATTTTATGGTGGAGACTGAACAAATTTTATCCTCATGTGTAACTGCTTGTAGATACCCTTGACCACTTGTTTGCACAACTGAAACCTCCTGGACAACTACCTTTCCTCTTATTCATTCCATAGAACAACTTGATATTGTAATGATGGCAGGGGAATTCTCTATATGTAGTAAACTAGAAAATAATCTATGGCCATTTGGAAAATATGATTTAGAATGGACCACAAACCTTATTCTTTACTTTGAATTCTTTCCCATCTATAAAAGAACCATCAATTTTAGCTTTAAAATCAAATATTACCATATATTGACATGTGACATGCCACATCAGATCCAACTAGGAATTCATGGGGTTTAAGAGTGACTAAGCTGCTTAACTAGCTCCAATATGGACACGTGTCACTTTTTGACTAGTCTCAGGCACTCAAGATACATCTTGATGTGATGACCCTTTCGTAGTGTTCCATGTGGTAAATTTCTATTTGTTTTGAGTTCTCATTTAGTTCTCTTTAATTTTTTTGGTTGTAGGAGTTTCATTTATCATTTTTGGAAGCAATCGGGACCCTCCCTAGATAGGTGTATTTTTACTGGTCATCATAACCTCACTTGGATACTTGTCACCTTCTCATGTAATATTGAAACTAGACCAAATACACACCATCAATCTTGTAAGAAGTCTCTGGGCCTTGAATTTATTACAAGCCATTGACCTTCATCTTTAAGCTCATGTAATTATTCCTCGTGGCAACATCTTATGAGATTCGGGCTCTTTTCATCACTCAAATGCTATTGTGCCAATTGGAAGCCTCTTGTTGGATCTATGGCCTCCTTGAACTGTAAATTCTTTTCTCACACTATTGGATCTTCAAAATATGCTTGAGATTTAAATAATGAGCTATGGGCTTGACCCTTATTGGTTCCACATTTTCTTTGGGCTCTGTTGAAATGTCCACCTAAGACTACCACGGCGAAATCCTTGTCTGCATAATAAATGTGAGTGTGTCACTTGGAAACTCTATAAGATCTCAACATCCCTTCTACATTAACTTTTATTTTGAATTATTAGATATCTATTAAAACCCCTGAGATCATACCACTTAGATAATCTATGGGATTTCTACACTCTGCACAATTAGTCTCTGTTGGGATAATTCCCTTTTTCTAGGTGGTAGCTTCTCATTTGGCCTAAGTTCTTTGAAAATTCCACCTTTACCTTGCACCATCAAATCAAAATCTCAAAGTTCAAATACTATTGGCTGATCTTTATTGCATTTACCATGGTTATGACACATATCATCTCTGTACTTGCTCAAAGGATTATTGACTTATTGACTTATAAAAGGGCCCAAGAATCATTGATCTATCGCACAGGCACCCGAGATGGTATCACTTTTCATTCTCAGATCCCTCCATAGGTCTGTTAACATGTTGACTTTATCACATGCTTTTAGATCTTCAAATTTCCCACCAAGATGGTGACACTTGTCACTCCTATAGAGCTTTTAGAGCCTTTGACATTTCAACTTTGATCTCATGTTATTTGATCATATATGCCCGAGTGAGTGTGCATCGTTATATTTTGATCCACTAGGTTGGTTGTGATTGACTCCAAGTTAACAATGAAAATAATGAAGTTAGAGTTCAAGAAATAAATAACTTAGAATAAAGTCTTAGCCTAAGGTTTTGTTGTATACAATAGAATCTTTAGGATAGGATTTTGAGCTAAGTTTATAATAAAGGGACCAAGTATTAGTTAAACCATGATAATAGATAAAAGGGACCAAGGGGCATGGGATATAAAAGGGACCAAATATGAATTTATACTAAGGTTTGGTCGTGTTAATAAACATGACTAAACCTTAGTATAAAAACTAAAAGAAGTCCATGGCATTTTTTTAAAGCATTTCCATGTAAATTATACCCACCGATTTTGAATTTAAATCAAAGGGCCTAAGTTAGGTAAATTATAATAAGGGTTTTGAGATGCTCAGACATGACTTCAACTTGGCTTTTGATAGACCACTATAGGACACTTGGCCTCTGATGAATACTTGAAATAAGAAGTGAGCTAAACAAATTAGGCATTTATACTTAAAAAGGGATCAATTGTTTCAGTGAAATTTTGGGCACTAATAGACCCCATTGTTGTCATCTGAGTACACCCAGTTAGGAGATAGAGCACCCATTCCAAACTCAAGGCCCCTTGTCCCTAGATGCAAGATGCAAGCCACAGTATAATATCTCTATATCTAGGGGATAAATGGTGAAAATTGACATCAAAAACACATTAGGTGTGGGGATTAACCTCTAGGACTGCATTATTAGCATCTGAGTATTCCCAATTAGGAGATGAATCACCTATTATGGCCTCAAGGATATTAGTTCCTATATACAAGATGTAAGCCACAGTGTAAGATGTCTATCTCCTAGGGCTCATTGGTGAAAAATGACATTGCCACCATGTTAGGGGTGGTATTAGCCTCTAAGATTGAATTTTTAGCATTCGAGTATGCTCAGTTAGGAGATAGACCACCTATGTTGACCTCAAGACCACTTGTCCCTATAAGGCAAAACTAGTATATTTTAAGCAAACTTTAGACTTTCATAAAATGGAAACCATAAGTCATATCCATGAATCGAAAGAACCATCATGTGAATGTTTAATTACTCTACTTTAACCCCAAATCTATCTGATTATAAAGCATTGATGAACCTATGGTAGAGGATTTAGTGATCAGTTCTAAAATGCAACTTTCATGTAGTTAAGAGACAGGTTATTTGCCTCCAATAGACATTTCCACTTTTGAGACTTCCACTTCAAAATCCATCATTTATAACACCTCAAGATGTGAAATTTACATGAATTACCATAGCCATTACCTCATATTCCATATGGATACCCTTTTCTACAACAATTTTGGCCTTGAACAATAAGTACAAGAAATATTCTTAAGATGCAAGTCGTAATGCAAGATCTCTATCTCTGAGGAATTGTGGGTGAAATCTAACAACTCCACCATGTAAAGGGTGGTTATTAATCTCTAAGAACCTACTATTTGAATCTTAGTATGCCATGTTATGAGACATATCACCTAATCTAGTCTTAAGAGCACTTGTCCCTAGATGCAAGATGCAAGCCATAGTGCAATATCTCTATCTCTAGGGGCTTGTAGGTGAAAAATGACATTACCACAACATTGGGGGTGAGGATTAACCTCAAGGAATGCACTATTATCATCTTATTACCCTTAATTAGGAGACAAATCACCCATTATGGCCTCAATGCCACTTGTCCCTAGATGGAAGATGCAAGCTACAATGCATTATTTCTATCTCAGAGGGCTCATGGGTGAAAAATGACATTGTCACCAAGTCAGGTGTGGGTATTAACCTCTAGGACTACATTATTAGCATCCAAGTATGCTTGGTTAGGATACAAAGTACCCATTCTAGCCTCAAGACCATTTATCCCTATAGGGTAAAACTGGTGTTTTTTAAACAAACTTTGGACAGTCATAAAACAAAAACTTAAAGTCATATCCATAAATTGAAATAACTATCATGTTAATGTCAAAGTTTTATACTTTCACCCTAAATCTCTTGGATTACCAAGCATCGATGATTTCATGGTAAAGGATTCAATGCTAGTCCTAAAATGCAACTTTCCTGGCATTCGAGTATGCCCAATTAGGAGATGGAGCACCTGTTTAGGCCTCAATACCACTTGTCCCTAGATGCAAGATGCTTCTATACTAATGGTTCCAAACACATAAATTTGGAATCATCTACATAAATTGAAAGGCAAAATAGTCAATCATCTACATGAACTGAAAGATTCTCTTAGCTTCAAGAATATGGAATTTTCTACTAACAGTGCCAACCATGTGAAGGTGGAAGCTAATTTGGCACCACTAACCTACAAGAAATATGTTAATATGATATTAAATTTAAATTTATACGTAATACCTAAGAAATAAATAAAATTTACTAAGAGTAAACATAATTACATTTGAGAAGTTAATATACCTTAGGATTTCAATCTAAGGAACCACTAGGATCAACACTGTTCTTTATAGTAGCAAGAATTGCTTCATGATAAAATTCATGAACCTTTAATAGAGTCCTTTTTAATGGTCTACCCTTATATTCTTGATATTTAACATTTGATTCAAGAACCAAATTTGAATAGTGGAGTATCTTCCTATGTACTTCATAGTCTTCACACAACCATACATTTGAAATTTTTATAGGATAACATCGAATCTAAGTTCCAGTAACCACCACAAACCAAATGGGATATTGAATTTTTTCCCCATCTATGACTGTAGAAGTCAATTTATATTTTTCCTCTACACATCAGCACTAGTAATAGTCTGTCCCATCATTATCTTCATCTGCAATAACTACATAAACATGACCTATATCACAAAACAAAACATGATTTATAAGCATGATCTATTGATATATAAGGAAATGAGCATAAAAATTGAAGAGGACAATGAGAGTAAGTTGTTGCAAGGATCTATGTTTATGTGTTGTAATTCAATGAAAGTTGACAAAGTTCTATATATCAATTTGAAAAACATTTGAATAAAGAAGACTTTCTTATGATTTCATTATAGTTGTAGGCTCTTTGAATGTGTATGTTTATGATTTAATTATTCTTTAATCCTATTTCATAACTTATGAATATTATAAATATTACAAAGATATAAAAATAGGGTACTTGATAACACAATCTAGGTAAAAGGTTATTTTATTTATGTTTTATTAATTGTCTAAACTTGGAAAGAAATTCCTAGAGAAAAAAGAGCATATATGGGTCCAATCCAAGTAATAGAAGTCTTTGACAGTCCAAAAAATTCAAAATTTATGTAAATCTTAACTCTCAGTGAAGTTGTAGACAGTAAACCTTAGGTCAAGGTTTTGAGTCACAAAAAATATTATAAAACTCAAAGGAACCATACAAAATGGAAATTTTTTTGTAGAATGTTGCATGAGGATGTTCAGATGTTGAAATTAGTTTCATTACTTGAATATCCTTAGGGGATAATTTATTAATGATAGTGTGTCTGTAGACTTAAGAAAGGCCTAAAACATAGCTTAATAATATTTGTCTTTAATTTTCCTTCAAAACTCAAACTACAGAAGAGACTTAAAATAGTTACTTGGAATATGTAATATAGGAGGAGGATTCTAAAATTACTTGAATAGGTGAGAAGTCCAGAGTCTTGAATAAGTCTCCATTGTCAAAGGTGATAGACTTGATTGAGGGCAATTAGGTCTAATTAAAAATATTGTTTCCAATTTATTATTTGAATCAAGATAAATAAACATATGAAAAATGTTTATTGTTATAAAAAACATTAATATAAATACTTTAAGAAACAAAATTCACAAGTTATCTTTGAATTTAATTATTCTTCATCTAAGAAGGTGTGGAAGACCTATGACAAGATCAAGAAGACTGTGTATTCTATCTACTTGCCAAAGGTTCAAACAGTAGTAATATTAAAGGTTATATTCAGAGTTAAAGAACATCAATAGAATGATAAAAAATCATAAAAATATCATATGTCTAATATATAATAAATTAATTCATTTAGGAAGGTTTCAAGCCTAAAAGAAGACCATTTTCTTGTTTTGTTGCACATCCAAGTACATACAAAGGTCAGAATCAATTTCTTGTTTTAGATAAGAAGAAATGGATGGTAATAACTATTTTAAGGTATAAATAATATTTTTGTATTTAATTACCAAGTTGAGAAGGCTCAAAATCTATAAAAACAGGGAAGGAAGGATCTAGTAATAAGAAGGTCTTGTTGAGACCTATTTATATTAGATTGGATGAAAGATAAGAAAAAAGTTTGGCCTACTTACATCATAAGATTTGAGCATGTTGATGGTATTATGCTCAATGAAATTCCTTGTGTAGATACATTTTTCACGAAGGTATAATTTCACTCTAAATGAATAATATACATGTCGGGCTTGGGATTAGGTTAGTATTTGACATGACTATGATGATCTATACCACCAATGGAAAGGAAAGAAGTGAGGAATAATTCAAAGACTTATTATTCAAAGCTTGGTTTAAGAGTTAAAATTTGATAAAGATACATATCCTTAAAACACTTATATAAGCATTCAATTGTTAAGCCACACTTAGATCTAAATATTAAGTCACTATGAAGTATCTTTTTTCACATAAGAGGGCATGGAATATAATATATTATTTTAAGTTGGTTATGACTTTGAGAAAAAAATAGTTATATGACTAAGAAAAGACACATTCTTGGCAATATTTTATGTTTATATGATGCATAAATTTGTTGGATTTCCACACTAAGCTTCACAAACATGGATCCTATACTCTTATTTCAATATATCAGTGATAGATGACTATTGTAAAGTGTTTTCAATGCTAAAACAAAGGCATAAAAGTGTTATAAATGAAATGTATATCATATTAAATATAATAAGGAAGTATAAGATAAAATAAAGCATAGAGTGAACACATTATAAGACTTGGATGAACCCGTTATGGAAAATACTATTGGGTGAGGCAATTATCTCCCCTCCCACTACGTAATTTCAAAAATGGTACAAGTTACTACTAAATATGCCTCCATGGATAGAGATTTTCATCATTACATCATCCAAAGATTTCACTCATGACTACTCCAACACAACAAAAACAACCAATTACAACTTGTAAATGATGAGAAAACATCAAAAAGGACTCAAAATTGTAACTACAATGTGAATCCAACTTCAAGACTTATAACTGACTTTTCTTATGTTAATTACCTGTAACAAAAACTATATTTATGTCTTTCCCACCTTGGAACCTACCAAATACTTTAGACTAACTGCCACCAAAAAAAAGGAAGCATTTGTAGTGGCTTCTCTACCCATATTTTGATTGGTGGTGAAACTACCACTATAAATAGGTCGACATTTTTGAAATTATTGAGGTGGACTCATAACTATCATTCATAGATACAAGCAATTTCTAAACTATTCAAGTGGTTTCAAAACTTCCAATTTCAAGTACCATTAGTTACGTAATCGCCTCTTACAAACACCCACTTGTTATGAGGGCATGAAAGTGGATACTAATTACAGCACATGAGTAAGAGATAGTGCCACCTTGGAGGTGATTTTATAGCTTGAGTGTCCTTTGAGGAAGAAGATCTAGATCTTGGGGCATTTATGGGTTGATAAATGGTATATTATGGGTTAGATGCACTAAGTGAAGCTGAATCACTCTTTATACTTATCAGCATTGTCCATAGATCTGCATTAGAGCTAGTTGGTTTATTATAAGGGGAATTTATCTCCTTTGAAGTGTGTTAAGAGTTAGCAATTAATGAAAATTTGTTGGGTTTATTTTAATTAGTTACAACTTTGGCTCTGAATCTTCCCCAAAAAGATAGCACACTGGCCCTATCACAATGGTTTTTATCAGTGTTATTGAGAAAGAGAATGTAAGAATTTATATCCATATCTATTTTTATATGTAGTCCTACATAATACAATTAGATTATATAGGAGGTGTCTTTCATTGAGGAAGCCTTTTCATTTTTTGTCAATCTGGGTTTAAAGTCATCTAATTTGATTTTGTATAGTTAAAGTAGTCAAAGTGTTCACCTGTTTAGTTTTAAACTCATATAAATGGACATGGGGTACATTCTCTACATTTTTAGATTATCCACTCGATCATGTATTAGGAAATTAAAACAAGTTAGTGTAAGTTATAGGTTAAATTTACATATGCAAAATGTCACTAAGCTTTACATGTGTAGATCACCAAGCTTCTTGAAGTCCATCCCCTAAAAAACCCTATCATTTCACTTCACCATCACCTCCCAACTCACCTAGAAATCTTTCACCAATTTCAAGTTCTTTATAACTTTTCCCTTCCCCACCACTTCACCATTACTCAAAGTCTCTGTGAAGTGGAATGTCTCTTCCCTGCACAAATCATTTCTATGTTGTATGAAGGAACACACATCATGATTTTCCAACATCACCTCCACTAGAAATACCATATTCTCTTGATGCTTCAAGAAAAATAGGTGAGATGAGGTGAGTAGCCATGTGTTTTGATACAATTACCAATTTACAATATTTCACTTCATAAAACCCTGACACTTTAACAAAATAGAAATAAAATCCCTTCTTTTGCACCTTTGGGGAAGTTGCTAGTTATAATATTTTAGATTTTTTATGGTCTATTTAAATTTTCACCTTGTCTCTAATTTTTTTATGAGAAAATTTGATTTTTTTAACAATTAATAATATAAATACAATCATGTGACTATCAAATTTAGTTTTTGAGTCCACGGGACAAAAATCAATAACAAGGGTACTCCATATGAGAATAATTGATTGAAATAAGGGAGTGGACCCGATATTTTAGGGATACCAATATTTGAGATAGTACTTGGGAGCAAAAGAGCCAATAATTATTCACTTTTCATTGAAAAGGAGGTGTACACTATACACCTGACAATACACATTTTTCCAAATAGTAGTGTAAAGTAGCTAATCATATGATAAAACATCACTCTTAGAACCATCAATACACAAGTTTTGGTCACACTTATTTTATAGCATAATTTAAAATTCCCATTTTAAATCAATTCAAAATGTGACTCTCCCTCCACTTAACTATGCCAAATAAAAAATGTGATTTTCCCTCCACTTAAACATGCCAAACAAAAAATATGTCTTTCCATCCACTTGAACTTTCAATTAGGCATTATCTATATACCAATTGGTATCTATAAATCATACTTATTAGATGCTCAAAATAGGGTGAACTATTATTGGCTCCACTTCCCTAATTGTTGCCCCATTATGTTTATTTGGATCTTTTACTATGAATTTTATCAAACTTTTTTGATGTTGGATATTTTAATAGGAATATTTTATAGAAAATTTGATGTCCATTTTTAGGTTGTTTTCATATTTGATGAGGATGTCTTATAAATGTAGTGTATGGATAATTTTAAGAATGGATCCATAAAACTTACCATAAAATCCTAGTGAATTCTAGAGTTCGGGGATAATTCCATTGGTGAATCTTTCACAAAATCAGCATGTAGGTATTAATTGACTAGTTATTTCTATTAGCTCTTTTTAAAAACTTATAAATATCTGGTGAATTAAGAATCATATTTAAATCAATAAATAATAGAAAAAAATACATAGTTAAACTCCTTTCCCAAAACACATTCATGGGGCAAATATGCTTGAGGTGGAATAATTATTATGACCAATGGATACCCTAAGTTTTTCAAACCAACTATTTTTGTTTTACCCTTTAGAATTAGTGGCAATCCATCCATTTCAAACACTTGCCCAAATGAATAAATCCAAGTAACGAGGACATGATATATAACATGAATAAGAACTGATACAAACCCATCCTAAATATAAACCCTAAGCAAGTGTGTGCGACTCTGAAAAAAATGTCATCACCACATCAATGCCCACACACACATGCATAATATTTTTGAGGTCTTGTTGATCTCTTTAGTAAATAAATAATCTGAAACAAATGCAAAGATATTATTGATCTCGTTACTAAAAAAAAAATCTCGTGTGATAACCAAACTATGTCTAATATTAAGGGTCTTCATATAAAATAATAAAGGGTTTTCACACTATGAAAAAAGATATGATGAAAAAAATAACATGGCAATAGTTCGAATCCCTTAAAATATAGGTAGAATGCATTAAAAATGTGGAATTGTTTACAGATATGTGGGGCTTGTATTTCTTACTTGGATTGTACTTCATTTTTGGCTATTTATACCCCTCCTTGGCCTCCTCTTACAATTATCACTCACTTCATGATTCCCTCAACACATAGGGATTGCATTTCTTACATGGATTGTAATTCATTTTTGGTTGCTTAGGCTCCTCCTTGTCCTTCTCTTGTAACTATCACTCACTTCATGATTCTCACGATCATAAGGGAATAAAACTTTAACATAAATGAGGTTATATGAATTTAGGTTTTAAGGTTATGTGGTTCTAAGGTTTTAAGCAATTTGAAGCGCTTATGTAGATTAATTTTATAAGAGGTAAATGGTGTTAATTAAAAAAACAAATAGATAAATAGGTTAGAGGATGAAGAGTCTAATGTCAAGTTTTTATTTTATGGTTCCTTCATTTTAACTATTAAATTTATCTTTTTTAAAGATTAAATTTGTCATTGTTAAGTACTAAATTTGATGGCCCTATGACTTAGTATAAACTGAGTACAAAGCTCTGTAAAACTGTAAGTCACTCAAAAGATAACAAGATAATATAATAAACTGATAATAGAAAGAATTGTGACAAAAATATCAATATAAAGTATAAACCAAATATGAGGCCATAGGGAAAGACAACTATGAAAAGTTAGGATAACATAACTGAAAAAAATATATGTTTTAAAAAAAAATTCCACCTTATATCATAAATTTTATGTTTTCATGATTCATAATAATATTCTGGATAAAAATTGTGTGCGGATTTTTTTAATCAATGTTTAGGATTGCACGCACGCACGCACGCGCGCGTGCACACACATACACACAGACAGATTATTTTATACGAGGCTAACTCCTGATGAGCGTTAGCTTAAAGGAGCCAGGCTAATCAATTGCAAGATTTGAAGAAATAGAGCGCTTCCTATTGTATTATTTTTGAGGTTACCTAAATCTTCTTATTCTTTCACATAATGTTATAATCCATGCTCTTCTCTGTAAAATAACATCAATTCAATATGCCGTTAGATGCCTAACTTGTGGATGGTTTGATGTTATTATGCACCTCTATCCTTCAAGCAATCTTTACCTCCCAATAAAATAAACATGGGAGGCAGAAGAAACCATAATCAGAGGTATTTAACGGGGTTGCAGAATGGATGATCTCTGTTGCTTCCACCTGGTAATGCCAATCTCTGAAATGTATCACAAGCTTGCACACTCACCTGAAGCTCCGTCAGACGTGCAATCTCTAACTGGGCGCTTTCTTCCCCTCCAAATAAAGGGTGGGGTAATATTGCTCCCTTGATACCAAATTCTCCTTTTTCATGTCCATCAGGATCAGCAGCAGTGATGCGCATTAAATACGTTTTGAAAGTTTTACCGATGGTTGTAGTGTTTCCTGGTGTTCGTGGGCAGCGGTGGGCAAGGTTGAGAGCTTGTACACGTAAAGCGAGTAGCTCACTAACTGTAATATATTCACATCTCTTGAATACATGAGATCTTTGATAGAGTTAGTGGCAGTGAGACTAAGATCATAAAATCCGTTCAAGCAGGTGTCTTGGTTTGTCTATGTTGTGCTCAGCCAAAACTGCCTTTGGATCTTTGGACACAAACCCATTCACCAAAACTGTTCAGTCAATCTATTAATACTAAGAAATCCATTACAGCAACTCACCTTTGCTTTTGATGTCTGCGATGCTTAAACAACATGCACATCATGGCCGAGTTGAACCAGCACGCATTCTATATCAGTTTGAAATTTGGATCGGCGTGTATATTGTTTGAGGGAGATTTGTTTCAGTGGGAACTTTAAAATTTAAATAAATGGTTAGGCAAGGTGTAATCCGAACCATGCCACATCATCACCCCAATGATCTATGAGATAGTCATGCCACGTTGTCAGAAAAGTTAACAGGGAAAGGCTACAGTAACAGTTGACGGGTAATGAACGGAATTGAATATACTTGAGTTTATGAATGTTAGTTAAACTTTCCCATCAAATTACAGTGTTACACATATTCTTAAACATCACTACACAATGGTTTCAAGAGGAACTCATAATTTTTTTTGTCTACACACTATAATAAAGATTAATTCATATTTAATTTTTATGCCTGGTGATTTGATAGAATGTCATTGTAAACTAATATTTATTATTTAAAAAAAAATCTTCTTTTATGACATTAGAAACCCAAAAAAACAATGTTTTTAAATTTTTAAATCACCATTTCCCATCGTACGATATGACCGGTCAACAATATAAATTCTTTTCAAAAAAATTATCTCTAAAAATTATACTAAATAGACAAAACCCTCCCTTTTTTATTCTTTTTTCTTCTATAATTTTTTTTAATTTTATGGTGGTACCGATATGCCATTATGTTAATATGAAGGTCACTTCCTTTGTTTCATTATTTATTTATTCATATTCAATTTTATAGGTGCAAATAGATTCATTGTTCTAGTTAGTAGTCAAAAATTGATAATGGAAGATTTTAACAACTTTTATTTTTTTTGGCCCCGTCTTTTTGAGTCATACTTTGAACTTTGATGTCCCACGAGGCATCACAAACTGCTACTTTAATTTTGACATCTTGCGAAGTCAAGCAAGGAGTTAACTTAGGTTTTAAAATATGTCATAACCCGTTATAATCAAATTTAAATAAGTTTTGAAGCAAAATATTTCAAGCGAATAACTTAAACATAACACAAGGTTAATCTAATAAACTTACTGAAGCTTGTTGTGTTCATGTCCATTAGAAGCCCAATTATACTTCCTTGTCTTCACATCATTGAACTGTCAATGGTTAATCACTCATTGTTGAATGAAACTTGAAGAGGACTTGCAATAATTTAAATATTTCTAAGTACTAATTCTTATTGCAAAATGAGTAATTAACTAGGAAATGGAGAAGCACAAGTAATGGCAAATTTGATCAAATTCATATGCTAAGCATCTTGGGTATTTTTAAAATTTGAAGAAAGGAGGGTCCCCATTTTGGGAATAGGGGGTAGTTGATCATCAACAATCATCTTGTTCCAAATGAATATTTTCTCTTGATGAAGGATCATAGAAGATCATTCAATATATTGAGCATAAAAAATCTTACACAATTTTTCTCAAAAAAACTTTGTGATAGTATGGATTGTGAAAGCGTATAATCATTGGTTAAAGAAAATTTTAAAAATTATGTTAAATTATCAAAAATTCAAAAAGTTAGGGAAAATTCAACAATTTTTAAGGAAATTTTCAAAAAATTAAGGCAAAATTGGAATATTATAGAAAAAATAGTAAATCAAAGCAAATTCAAAAAATTAGGTGATTTGAGGAAAAACTTGAAAATTTGACAAAAATTGGGATTTTTAAAAATATTTGTGTTAAATTAGCAAAAAGTTACATAAATTTTGATAAACAATGGAAAATTTAAGAGCAAACTAGAAAAAATTAGGGAAAAATTAAAACTTCATAGAAAATTCAAAAAAATAGAGCAAATTACGGTAGATTCAAAGAATAGGGTAAATTGGGTAAAATTTGACAAATTAGGGCAAACTCAACAGATTTGATACATTAGATAAAATAAATGTTATTTAGGAAAACGGTAAATTTCAAAAGTTAGGTTAAATTAGCACAAAATTGAAAAATTAGAGAAAAATCCGTAGCTTATGAAAAACTAGGGTAAAATATGATAAGTTAGGGAAAATCAAGATAAATTAGGGGAAATTATTATAAATTAGATAGAAATCCAAAAAGTTTTTAGATTTGGTGTAGTTACCAATTGTAGAACGGGTAAGTGCACGAAGTTGGGGGATAATTCTGTGGACATTTTTGGTAATGTGATCATGTTATGATTGAGTTATTTAATTAACGTGATAATATTATTTAAATTAACATGATCTGTAATTATCGAGACATAACGTGATCATGTTATTCAATTGCATTATTTAAAATAATAATGTGATCGTGTTAATAATGTGATCACATTATTATGTTTTTAATAGCATGATAGCCTTAATAATGCGATCATGTTACCTTCATAGCCAAAAAAATAAAAACCAAAACCTAAATGCAAAATTCCTCATTTTGCATTCGAGCTTCCTTTGTTAACCTTGCCATTCCGCCATCGCATTTTGGGTGAAAAAGGCTAAAACTTTCCAAAATTTATCCTAAAAAGCCGCTAATCAATAATACCACCATGTAGAAGAGGTAAGGGCAAAAAAAATTACACTGGTTAACTCTAAACTTTTGTAATTTTTAGTTATTTTCATTGTTTAACCCTGATTTTTATTAATTTTAATAATTTTTAGTGGTAATTTGTTTATTTTGAATAGCCCATCTTGCTAACCCTCATGTTCTTCTACCTAACCCTCCTGTTCATCTTCCTAACCATCCACAGAACCCTCTTATTCCTCCTCCTATCCCTCCACCTAACCCTCCATTGAACCCTCTTATTTCTCCTCTTATCCCTCCTCCTAGTGCTCCTACATTTCCAAGAAATCCCCTAGGCGGTCAAGAGAGTATAGTTGACCACATTATGGGAAATAAAATTGAAAATGGAGAATTGATTGGGAAAATGAGGGCTCCCGCGTCCACCAACACCTGTTGTACCTATCTAACTAATTCTATAGATACATTATTAGGTCAAATTGACTCTATAACGAGTCAAATTGATAGATGGGCTTCATATCAGGATAGTTATAGGGCTTATTATGTTGATAAATTATCAACACTTGAGGTCAAGAATAAAGACATATCAAATCCATTCATTTAAACCTTATTCATTAACATAGCCACCAATGCACCATTTCTGGTAACTGCTAAATGTTTTTTAATCCATCGTTGTTAATATAATTTAATCACAACTAATTTTTAGAACTGATGGTAGATGGTGTTTGATTATCCATCATGTAACAACCATGAGGTCTCATTATATTTTTTAAGTAAAGTCTACTGTGATTTTGTCTTTAATGATATTTTGAACCATTTTGATTATAGTGAGTTTTAGGGGTGAAGGAAAGGCTCCACACAAGATCAACTAGGTGCACGTCATGCACCTAATCCACCTAAAAGTATCCATATCTAAAAGGCACTTGAGCCCAAGATCCCATATGTTGTTCAACAAGTCATGGAGATCAACACTCTACATGCTCTTATTTCTCTCATTGATATGCTTATTAAGTGTATGAGTAGGCTCTCACAAATTGATGCTAAAGATATGCCACCTAGTGTGCATACCCAACCCCACCCTTGTACTTCTTGTGGAGCTATGTGAACTATACCTTTTGATGATGATGGCATTGATGCTTCAAAGGGCTTGGATAATAAACTTATGAGTGATGAGTTTTTGTCATGCACATTTGGTGTGCAGACATTAGCCACTACATAGATGCGGGTATATTTTATATAAATGTCATGTTAAATTTAAGTTATATTTGTAAATTTAATTTATCAAATAATTAATTCACATAGAAATTGAATAATATGTATATAATTTTTTATGTCCCAAGAGGTGATGGTGCCTTCATTGTCACAATCAACATTTGTAGCATTTGATTTGACATAGCCATTATTTACATTTTTGAATATAGCTGTTGACACATCTTGATGTAGATGTTCTAACAAGATTCCATAATATGGATGGAAACACACACTTAGCTCTACCAAATACCTAGCTCTGGTCTTTTTCCCCCTTCTTTATCTTATGTCTTCAACCTCTTTATCTCTTTGATCACTTTGCATTTACTAGGCCTTTCTTGTTCACTCTTACCTACTCAATAGATCTTAATCCTCCCTCTCTTCTTTATGTCATTTTACTAATCAACTACCTCTGCAATAGTTATTTTAAAAATCAACCTCCTCATTTCATTCTTTATTTACATGTTCCCTTTCTTTATCCTTACTCTATTCTTTACAATCTTCTTATGTGTTTTCATAGGTCTGCATGCTACTTTGATTTTTTCCTCCCACAATACTCATAATGTCATCTAAATACTCAATTACATCTCATTTCATGCATCCAACCATTCCACACAACCCACAAGCTTCATCTCTTCACTTAACTCTTCTTTGCTCTTTGACACCTTCCATCTACTAACCCCTTTTTAGGCAATACTCTTTTTTTTGAATAAACTACAAATATCCCAACCATACCAAACCCACATTTAGATACCCCTTTACATCACATATCTCCACACAAACTTTCATAATTTAATTCTCTAGGGAAAACACCTAACTCAACACCCCTTAGGACTAATTAGGTCTCCTAGGCCTAATTCAAGGCTACTGACTGTGAAATTGCACCATATAGACTCAAATTGAATTTAAACCTTTAAAATAATCATCTTATTATATAAATACACATGTACAAAAAAATTAATGACTTTTCATTGGTTAAATCACTTGTTATCTCATTTTCCAATTTTGAACCCTAACTTATGTTGTCTCAATCCTGCAACTACACGAGGTGATAATAAATGAGCTAGAATGACATTTTTACCCTTATAAAATATTATAAGGCTTGAAATGTCTCCACCCTTACTTCATTCATCTTTTAAAACTATTACTTTCCCTTTCTCAATACTGAATTACTCCTGACAGTAGTTTTACAAAAAAATTGTACCCCTCCAACATGACTATGTCAATAAATAAGACAAAATAAAACCTTAATACCCCTTACCTTCATTTGAGAAATTAAAACAATCAAACACATGTAAAAATAATATCCCACAACATTCATAATTCCTTAAATCCCTAAATCTATTTCTAAGAACTCTATATGGTCTTTCTTTATGACTATGCAAACTAAGAATTGCTACTAATTGGAATGTATATAGTCTTCCTGTGTATTTTGCATTTTCTCAATAGTATTGATAATTTCAATGTGTTTACATTCATTTCATATATATCTTCTATCCCTTACTCATATTTCAATCATTTATAATGACACTTTAAACTGATCATGTTCTCCTCTTTCTGATTGTGCCTGAAGATAGTATTGAAACTTGGGTTTCACCACTTGAACCTGTAGATTACTGAGTTGAATATTATATGACTTGAGATATTTAAACCAAAAGATTGATTATAAAAATATAAACACTTATTTACATTTTACTCTATCCAAGGAAGCTTTACAAGTAAGGACAGAGTTATTAATATGTCTCTTATTCTTTTTCTCTCCCTAACTCTGCCTTCTCAAAGTGATACTATTCTTTCCACATCATACTCTTCCACTCACACGTCCTACATGTACTAAATTTTTTATATTACCTCTAACATGCTATTCATGGCCATTACATGTTTCATGGTAGCTACAATACCATGATTCTTGGTTTACATTGTCTTTTTATGATATGCACGCTGAAATACCTTACCACATATATATTGGTTTACATTCAGAAAAACATACCATTTATATCTTTGATACTTTATAGAAAAGTAAGTGAGACCTTACTTACATGAATAGTTGATGGCTCAAGTAGACACTCCTCCATCATTGTGAGCTGAGACAAACATAGGCATTACTACTGTAATGTCATTTGCACAGGCACTAACAAAGCTATATATTAACTTGTAATTTTAAATTGTAAAAATAGACTTGTTTTAGTAATTTTACTACATAATTGGGGTAAATATGACTTATGTGAATGTATTGTGTATATAGGGTTATCCTATGACATATGATAGTCTCTGTTAGATGATATTAGGGAAACTTCTCATGTTTCATCCCTATTTCATATGCCTATTCAAACAGTTGAGCCTACCACTAACTTATTTGTGCATAAAAATAGATTGAGTAGGACTACAATCTTGCAGTAAGTGTACGTTTAAATTATTTTTTATTGTAATTTAAAATTAATTTTTTAATAATTGGTTGAATGTGTTTTATGTTAATTTTGTAATAATAGTTTTATTTGAATAGGTTCAACTATAAGTGAGCTATGAGCGTAGGACCTGCAGTTAGACCTTGGAGCAATCCAAGTCATTATAGGGGTTTCCATCTACTCGCAAGGCATCCCAATGAGATTCTTCTTCGAGTAAGGCAAAGAGAGGGAGGCTATTTGATGAACTTGTTGTCTTATATGAGATGTGCTTTTTCATATGCCTATATGGTAATTTACACATTTTTTGGCATTGTATATGTGTATGTGGCATTCACCCAACATTAGATACCATGTTTGTACATGTAATTTTTTGATGTTATCATGGCAATCTATGTATTATTGACATTGTACACATGTGCCTATATTGTATGCCTATCATGGCAATATATCTAATTTATATTCAGATTTAATTTAAAATGTTAATGTATAGTGTTATTTTTATCTTCCAAATTATTATCTATTGAATCTCGTATTAAGTGTGTACACAAATAATAATTAAAAAATTGTTCTTTTCAATGCCATAAATCTTAGATCTCCCATATTTTTTTAAATCAAAGTTTTGATTTGATTGTGTGTAGTGGAAATGACTAATGACACTCTTATCTATTTTACATTTGTCATCACCCATTTATAAGATTTCAATTGATCATTAACAAAATTTGATTGCACTTAAAACCGATACCCAATCATGTTCAAACTTGTATAATGGAAAGACAAAAAATCATTCATAAATCTTTACAAATTTGTCACTCTAATACCTATACCTATAAGTTACCTGATCTTTCACCTTCACCTAGCTCTAATGCCTTTTGACTAGCTTTTATTGAAACTAGGCCTACTACTTGTATCCCATCTACAATTCTCGTTCCTTTATATTTTCCTTCACATCTTGAGTAATATATATCAATACCTCTTCTACACTCAACTCCTTTTGGTGACCATGTACATGGTCTACTTCATGTTTGCAGATTTATCTTTGCTAAACTTGCAAGATGAACTTTTGTTTGACCTTGACTATGTTGTATTTAGTCTAATAAAAGGAAAATTTACTAAATTTAAATAAAATATTCACTCATGAGACAATGATTCATCTTTGTCCAAAACCCTTTATCATCCCCTAATACTACCTAATGCACAGTTTGCTCTTCTATGTTTAATAAGGCTATGAAAGTCCTATTAATAAGCTCTAAGATAATGAAGAATTAAAACCTCACATATACACTCTTGTTCTCAACTCAATTCAAAATCCACTCTTAAACAATCTTCTTTTAAACTAGTCAATTACACATTAGGTCTACTCTTAACTAGTCTCAATCTCTCAAATTTACTTTGTTTCTTTTGAACAATCTTCTTTAAGACACTTTGGATAGGTCTTAGTAAAACTCAATTATTTGTGTAAGTGTCAAAACTTAGAAGAATTCAATAAAATATAGGTCTCTAAGAGATTGAGCTCTCATTCTCAAATTCTATCTTCTTATGTTTCTAGGTCTCTAGACCTAGTTGTTGCTCCAATAGGTCAATTTCTCAAAATAGAGTTTGTAGCTCTTTAAAATGTAACTTTTTTGGCATTGAACAAGCAAATTCTTGAGCTATGAATACCATTTATACATTCAATACCTCCACCAGAGAATATATCACTTCAATCTCATTTTGATAGGCAAATTACATGTTATCACACTGCCACAATGTTCAAATACACTTGGAAGTGCATTTTTACTACCATTTAGGAGCGTAAAAATAGTGACAACAAAATGTTGTCAAAGTTTAAGTTGTGGTTTTAGAACCATGGTTCAAATGATTCCTAACCAAAACCTAACACTTCCAACACATCTAAGGGAGGATAACATCTAGGACTACATTTTTGGCCTCCCATTAGGCTGGGTCGACAAACCCATCACCCATTTTGGCCTCAAGAACTCCCTTTCTAATATAAGAAATATGCAATTTTTTAGCTTAAGTTCAAACAAGTGTAAAATGAAACTTGTAAGTCATTTCCTTGAACTGTCAGATTCTTCCCTACCTATTTAAGTCCAATAATTGTACCCTAGATCAATAAGGTGGAACCTTCAAGAGTAATCCATTGGATAAGTTGTAGTAATAGGTCTAAAAATGTAAATTTTTGGCATTGAACAAGTTCTTGAGCTCCAACTTCCATTTCTACTTTTGAGACCTCCACCTGAGAATCTATCACTTCAATTACGTACAAATAGGAAAATTAAATTTTATCATATTGCTACGACATTCAAATCTAATCAGAAGTGTATTTTCACTACCATTTAAGAGCATGGAAACATTGACAATAAATGTTGTCAAAGTTTTAGTTATGGTTGAAGAACTGTGGTTTTGATTCTTTTTTACTATAAAATGACACTTAAAACACATCTAGGGGAAGATAACATCTAGTATCAGGTTCTTGGCCTCCTATCAGGGTCAATCAACAAACCCACCACCTCGTCTAGCCTCAAGAATGCCCTTCCTAATACAAGATACATGCAAAGTTTTAACCTAAGTTCAAACATGTGTAAAACAAAACCTGTAAGCCATTTCTATGAACTATCATATCCATCTCCTACCTATTTAATCCATATAACTACACCCTAGAGCACTCTGGTGGAAACTTTGATAGCAATCAATTGGACAAGCTATAGTGATGGGTCAAAAAATTTAACTTTTTAGCTTTAAACAAAGTTACAGTGATGGGTCCAAAAATGCAACTTTTTGGAATTGAACAAGCAACTTCTTGAGATCTAACTACCATTTATGCTTCCTGGACATCCAGCTAAGAACATATCACTTTGATCACATCCAGATAGGAAAATTACATGTTATCATACTTATATAATATTCAAATCCACTTGGAGGTATGTTTTCACTACTCTTCAGGAACACAAAAACATTGACAACAAATGTTGTCAAAGTTTAAGTTGTGGTTGTTGAACTATGGTTTAGATGCTTCCTGACTAAAAACTAGTACTACCAACATGTCTAGGGGCTAGATAACATCTAGGACTAGGTTCTAGGCCTCCCATTAGGACCGATTGACAAACCCACCACCCATTCTTGCCTCAAGAATGCCCTTCTCAATACAAGAAAAATATAATTTTTTAGCCTAAGTTTAAACATGCATAAAATGAAACATGTAATTCATTTTTATGAACCATTAGATCCATCCCATACCTATTTAATCCCTCTAATTTCACACCATATAACTCAGGTGGAACCTTTGAGATCAATCTGTTGGACAAGTTGCAGTGACAAGTCTAAAAAAGTAACTTTTTGGTATTGAACAAGCAACTTCTTGAGTTGTAACTGCCATTTATATCTTTATGACCTCCACCTAAGAATCTATCACTTTCACTACATACAAATAGGAAAATTACATTTTATCACACTTCCATGATGTTCAAATCTACCTAGAAGTGCATTTTCACTACCGCTCAGGAGCGCAAAAACACTGATAACAAATGTTGTCAATGTTTAAGTTGTGATTATAGAATTGTGGTTCTAATGATTCCTAACTAAAAATTAACACTAAAAACACCTCCAAGGGGTGGATAACATCTAAAAATAGTTTTTTTTGGCTCCCATCAGTCCTGATCAACAAACTCACCACCCATTTTGGTCTCAAGAATGCCCTTCCTAGTATAAGAAAAATGTAATTTTTAGCCTAAATTCAAACATGCATAAAATGAAACATGTAAGTCATTTTTGGGAACCGTCAGATCCTTCCCCTACCTCTTTAATCCATATAATTTAACCTTGGAGCAATTAGGTGTAACCTTTGAGAGCAATCCATTGGATAAGTTGGAGTGAGTTATCCAAAAATGTAACTTTTTGGCATTGAATAAACAACTTCTTAAGCTCCAACTGACATTTCTACCTCTAGAACCTCCAATTAAGAATCTATCACTTTGATAATATATAACCTAATATTATTTTATCTTGAAAAATATAGAATTCTCTACTAACATTGCCAACCATGTGAAGGTAAAAGTTTATCTGACACCACTAACCTACAAAAAATTGTTAGCAAGTAATTAAAAATGAATTCATATGTACTACCTAGAAAATAAAAAATATTTGGTATAATTAATTACATCTACATTTAAAAAGTCAGCATACGTATGTATTTCAATCTAATGAACCACTTGGATCTACTCTAACCTTAATAGTATCAAGAATAGCTTCATGGTCTGACTCCCAAACTTTCCATAGTATCATATTTAATGGCCTCCCATGATATTTTTATAATTAAATATTCATTGCAAGAATCAAATTTGTATAGTGAAGTATCTTCCTATGCATTTCAAACTCTTCAAACAACCATTGATTTGAATGGTTTTTTATTATCCACTCTGTAAAAATTATGAGGTCTCATTATATTTTTTGAGGAAACTTTACTATGAGTTTGTCCTCAATGAGATTCTGAACTATTTTGATTATAGTGAGTTTCAAGGATGAGGGAAAAGCTTTACATAGGATCAACTACATGCACTTTGTGCACCTAATCGACCTACAAAGATATGTATCCAAAATCCACTTGAGCCCAAGATCCCCAATGGAGTTCAACAGGTCATGGATATTGACACTCTGTATGCACTTAGTTTAATTATTAATACACTCATTAAGAATATGAGTAGGCTCTCACAAACTGATGCTAGAGATATGCCAACTAGTGTGCATACCCAACCCCACCATTTTAGTTCTTGTGGATCTATGTGTACTAGACCTTTTGATGATGATGGCATTGGTAGTTCAGAAAGATTAGATAATATATTTATTAGGGATGAGGTTTTGTCACACACACTTGGTGTATATACATCAACCACTACATATATGCATGTATATTTTATATAAATGTCATGTTAAATTTAAGTTATATTTGCAAATTTAATTTAGCTAACAATTAATTTACATAGAAATTATATAATATATATGCCATTTTTTATGTCCCAGGACGTGATGATGCCTTCATTGTCATAGAAGGCATTTGTAGCATTTGATTTAATGCATCCATTAATTACATTTTTAGATCTGACTACTAACCCATCCACTACTACATCTACCTTTATTAGGATGACACCTTTTACTTATACAATGGTAAAATTTTGAGTTAATCGTATGCTCTATGTTCTAACAAGCATCCCTTATATGGATACACACACACCTCTAAAAAATACCCATATTTGATCTTTTTTTGTCCTTATTTGTCTTATGTCTTCAACCTCTTTATCTCTTTAATCACTTTTCATTTACTAGGACTTTCTTGTTCACTTTTACCTACTCAATGGCTCTTAAGCCTCCTTGTATTCACTTAATCCTCATTATCTTCTTTACAATCTTCTTATGTGTTTTCATAGGTCTACATGCTACTTTCATTTTATCCTTCCAAAATACTCATAAGACCATATACATACTCAATTTCATCTCATTTCATGTATCCAACCATTCCACACAACCCCCAAGGTTCAACTCTTCACTTAACTCTTCTTTCGTCTTTGACACCTTTCTTCTACTAACCCTTTTTTGAGGCAAACCTCCTTGTTCCATAAAACTAATAGGTTTCCAACCAAACCAAACCCACATTCATATATCACATATCTCCACACAAACTTTCATAATTTAAATTTCTTTGGAGAATAACTAACTCAACACCCCTCAGGACTAATTAGGTCTCCTAGGCCTAATTAAAGGCTACTGACTGTGAAACTATACCATAAAGTCTCAAATCAACTTTAAACCTTCAAAATATTCTTCCTCTTATATGTTGAGTTGTGGAGCTAAAAGCTTCACTAATGAGCTAACGTGGAGGTTGCTAGGCTTACACAGTAACCGACATCAGTCAGAACCAACCGACATCAATTAGGGGTCGATCGGCATCGGTTAGGGGTTGGCCAGCATTGGTCATCTTCAGACTGACACCAACTTCTGTGCATTTTCAGAAATGTTATTTTTAGGAGAACAGATTTGAGCCTTTGATTTAAGAGGTGGATCTAAGGGTGGTGAATGCATGGCCCATGAACCTTAGTGTTGTAGTATACTATATAGTAGGGTTAGATCCTCATAGCATGTAAAATTCAGTAATTGAGTTGATTGTAATTGATTGAGAGAGAGAGAGAGAGAGAACTCTTGAGGGATAATTACTGTACATCTGTGAGGTGTGAGGAGAGAGAGATTTCTTCATTGTATTTATTTCTAGAAGAGTTTAATACAGATTGGTTGTCTCTTGTATCTCCTATTATTTATTGTTTCTGATTTCTAGTTACTTATTACTTCTAGTTTCAAGTTCGTGTTTAGTTGCTTATACAAAAGTAATCAATTGTACTCTAAGATCCTAACAACTAGTATCAGATCGTGTTAGTGTTTGTTGATTACAAAATTCACTCACAGGGGTTTCTAATTGAGTGGGAGCAAAGCAATGGCAGAAGAAAGTAAACTAAGAATGGAGAAATTCAATGACAAGAATTATCAATTATGGAGGATGCAGATTGAAGATTATCTGTATCAAAAAGATCTGTATTTACCATTGGGTGGGGTTTCAAGGAAGCCCACAAATATGGAAGATGAAGAATGGAATATTCTTGATAGAAAGGCTCTTGGATCTATAAGGTTGAACCTGGCAGCTTCTGTGTTTTTCAACTTATCATAGGCAAAGACAACGGTAGAGTTAATGGATACTTTGGCAAATTTATATGAAAAACCCTCAGCGTCAAATAAGGTATATCTTATGAAGCAATTATTTAATTTGCAAATGCAGGAAGTTGGATCTGTATCTAGTCATCTTAATGATTTTTATACAATAGTAAATCAGTTAAATTTAGTCAAAATAGTTTTTGATGATGAAATTAAGGCTCTCTTAATCTTATGCTCTTTACCTGAAAGTTGGCATAGTTTGGTAATGGCAGTTAGTAATACTGCATCTGCTTCAAATATCTTGAAAGTTAATGATGTTGTTAGTGTAATCTTGAATGAAGAAATTTGTATGAAAAGCACAAGGGAAACATCAGGTAATGCTTTAAGTGTTGAAAGCAGGGGAAGGCAAAGAGAGAAGGGCAAGCAAGGTAAATCAAGGTCAAAGATGGGAGGTAGATCCAAATTCAAAAATAGAAGAATAACCTACTGAAATTGTGGAAAGAAAGGAAAAATCATAGTATTAAGAGAGATAGGAAAAATCATAGTTTGATTTTGTCTCAAGAGGATTATGTGAATAAGGTGTTGGAGAGGTTCAATATGCAGGATGAAAAACTGGTAAGCACATCTATGGATGGACACTTCAAGTTGAGCAAAGAACAGTGTCCTAAATCACATGATGAGGTTGAGTACATGAGTAGAGCTCCATATTCTTCAACAGTTGGGAGCTTGATGTATGCAATGGTATGTACTAAACCAGATTTTGCCCAAGCAGTGGGAGTTGTCAGCAAGTTTATGGCCAATTCAGGAAAGGAACACTGGAAAGTAGTTCAGTAGATTCTCAGATATCTGAGAGGGACCAACAATAGGCATTTATGCTATGGAGGGTCAAACACTTCTCTACATGGGTATGTAGATTCGAATATGGCAGGTGACTTGGATGGTAGGAGAAGCACCACAGGATATGTGTTCACTATTGGTGGAACGGTGGTTAGCTGGATTTCAAAGTTGTAAAAGGTTGTTGCCTTGTCTACTACAGAGGTAGAATGCATTGCAGTCACAAAGGCTAGCAAGGAAATGATTTGGATGACTCAGTTCATGAAAGAGTTGGGAAAGGAGCAAGAGAGTTGTAGATTGTATAGTGATAGTCAAAGTGCAATTCATTTGGCAAAGAATTCAACCTTTCATTCAAGAACCAAACATATACAGCTTAGGTACCACTTCATTAGATAGGTATTGGAGGATGGACAGTTGAAATTGGAAAATATCCATATGGATAAGAACCTTACTGATATGTTAACAAAGTCGATAACAAAGGAGAAGTTGAATCTTCATTAAACTTTTGTTGGTCTTCAAGATTGAACTTGAAGAGGGAGAAACAAGCCAGAGATGTTTAGAGGATGTTTCTGTACAAGTACAGGTGTAGTTGTTTATCTCCAAGTGGGAGATTGTTGAGTTGTGGAGCTAAAAGCTTCACTCATGAGCTAATGTGGAGGTTGTTGGGCTTACATAGTAACTAGAATCAGTCAGAACCAACTGACATTGGTTAGGGATCGATCGGCATTAGTTAGGGGTCGGCCGACATTGGTCATCTTTAGATCGACACCAACTTCTGTGTGTTTCCAAAATTGTTATTTTTAGGAGAACAAATTTGAGCCTTTGATTTAAGAGGTGGATCTAAGGGTGGCTAATGCATGGCTCATGAACCCTAGTGTTGTAGTATACTATATAGTAGGGTTAGATCCTCATAGCATGTATAATTCAGTAATTGAGTTGATTGTAATTGATTGAGAGAGAGAGAGAGAACTCTTGAGGGAGAATTACTGTACATTTGTGAGGTGTGAGGAGAGAGATTTCTTCATTGTATTTCCTTCTGGAAGAGTTTAATATAGATTGGTTGTCTCGTGTATCTCCTATTATTTGTTGTTTCTGATTTTTAGTTACTTATTACTTCTGGTTTCAAGTCCATGTTTAGTTGCTTATACAAAAGTAATCAATTGTACTCTAAGATCCTAACACTATATAAATACACTTATCCACAAGTTTTAATGACTTTTTATTCGTTAAATCACTTATTATTTCATTTTCAAAGTTCAAACCCTAAATTATGTTGTCTCAATCCTAAACCTACCTGAGAGGATAATAAATGAGCTTGAAATGGCTCTAACTTTACCCCACACATCTTCTAAAACTATTATTTTTACTTTCTTAATAATAAATCACTCCCAACATGTCGTTTAACAGAATATTGTACCCCTCCTACATGACTATGTCAATAAATAGGAGAGAATAAACCCTTAAGACCCTTTACCTTCATTTGAGAGAAATTAAAAGAATCACACACATGGAAAAACAATATCTCAAAACATTCACAATACCTTAAATCCTTAACTCTATTTCCAATAACTCTATATAGTCTTTCTTTATGACTATGCAAACTCAAAATTATTAGTAATTAGACTGTATATAGTCTTACTATGTATTTTGCATTTTGTCAATAGTATTGATAATTTCAATGTGTTTACATTCATTTCATATATATCCTCTATCCCTTACTCATCTTTCAATCATTTATAATGACACTTTAAACTGACTATGTTCTCCTCTTTTTGATTGTGCCTAAAGACAAAGTATTAAAACTTGGGTTTCACCACTTTGAATCTATAGACTACTAACTTGAATATTATTTGAGTAGAGATATGAACACCAAAGGATTAATAATAAACCTCTAGACAATTATTTAAATTTTACTCTATCCAAATAATATTTACAGGTAAGGATGGATACCTGTTATGTCTCTTATTCCTTTTTTCTCCCTAACTCTGCCTTCTCGAAGTGCTACTATTCTTTCCACCTCCTACTCTTCCATTCACACATCCTATATGTATTAAAAAATTTATATTGCCTCTAACATGTAAACTACTTATTATTCTTGGCCATTTCATGTTGTATGGTAGTTACACTTCCATGATTCTTGGTTTATATTGTCTTTTCATGATATGCATGTTCAAATACCTTACCATATGTATCTTTGATACTTTATATAAAATTAAGTGAGACCTTATTTATATGGACATTTGGTGGCTCAAGTAGACACTCCTCCATCACTACAATTTGAGATAAACATAGGCATTACTACTACAATGTGATATGCACAAACATTGATAGAGGTATATATTAGATTGTTATTTTTGAATTGTAAAAATATACTTATTTTAGTAAATTTACTACATATTTGAGGAAAATATAACTTATGTGAAAGTATTGTGTATTAAGGGTTATCTTATGACATATGATAGTCCCAATCAGATGATTATTAGGGTAACTTCTCTTGTTTCTTCCTTATTTCAAATGCCTATTCGAACAATTGAGACTGCCACTAACTTGTTTGAGCATCAAAAACAAATTGAGCAGGGCCGCGAGCTTGCAGTAAGTGCATGTGAAAATGATTTTGTATTGGAGTTTAAAATTAATTTCTTAGCAATTGGTTGAATGTATTTTATATTAATTTTTTAATAATACTTGTATTTGAATACATTCAGCTGCAAGCAAGCTATGAGCGTAGGACACACAATCAGACCTAGGAGTAATCTAAGGAATTAGAAGGGTCTCCATATACCAACAGGGTATCCTAGGGAAAGTCTTCTTTGAGGAAGGAAAAGAGAGGGAGGTTACTTGATTAATAGGATGTCTTACATGAGATGTTCTTTTTTGTATGCATATATGGCAATTTATGCATTTTTTGTAATGTATATGTATATGTGACATTTACCCAACATTAGATACTATGTTGGTAGATGTAATTTTTTGTATGTTATCATGAAAATTTATATATTATTAACATTGTACATATGTGCCTATATTGTATGCCTATCATGGCAATATATCTAATTTATTTTTAGTTTTCATTTTAAATGTTATTATATAGTGTTATTTTGATCTTCCAAACTATTATATGTCAGATCTTGTATTTATTTTTTTAGACAAACGAGGATTAAAAAATTGTTATTTTCAATGCCATAAATCTAGGATCTCCCATATTTTTTTAAATTAAAATTTTTATTTGATTGTGTGTAGTAGAAATGACTAATGACACTCTTTCTATTTTGCATTTGTCATCACCCATTTACAAATTTTCAATCAATAATTGACACAATTTTATTTCACTTAAAACCCATACCCAATCATTTTCAAACTTGTATAATGCAAAGACATAAAATCATTCATAAATCCTTACAAATTTCTCACTCGAATACCTATACCTATAAGTTACCTGATATTTCACCTTCACCTAGCTCTATTACCTTTTTGAATAGCTTTTATTGAAACTAGACCTACTACTTATATGCCTTATATTATTCTTATTCCTTTATTTTTTTCCTCACCTCTTAAGTCATCTCTATCATTACCTCTTCTACACTCAACTCGTTTTGGTGACCATGTACATGGTATACTTCTTCGTCTTTGCATCTTTATAATTACTAAACTTAAAAGATAAAATTTTGCTTGACCTTGACTATAATGTCTTTATTTTGATAAAATACAACCTTGATAACTTGAAATATAATATTCACTCATGAGACAATGATCCATCTTTGGCCAAAACCCTTTATCATCCCCTAATACCACCTAATGCACATTTTACTCTTTTATTTTTAATGAGGAAATGAAATTCCTATTCATATTCTCTAGGATAATGAAGAATTAAAACCTCACTTATCGACTCTTGTTCTCAACTCAATTCAAAATCCACTATCAACAATCTTGTTTTAAACTAGTCAATTACTCATTAGGTCTGTTCTTAACTAGTCACCAATCTCTCAAATCTACTCTACTTCTTTTGAATAATATTCTTTAAGAAAATTTGGATAGGTCTTAGTAAAATTAAAAAATTTGTGAAGGTTTAAAAACTTAAAATAAATCAACCAACTATAGGTCTCTAAGAGATTGAGCTCTCATTCTCAAATTCTATGTTCTTAAGTTTCTAGGTCTCTAGACCTAGTTGTTGCTCCAATAGGTCAATTTATAAAAATAGAGTTTGTAGTTATTAAAAATTATATTTTTATTAGTATTTTATAAAATTTATCATTTTTAACCGTTACCCAAGTTTATAGATCTCAAATCAACCAAAAACTCATCTTACCTTATGCACAACTTTTTTAAAAAGGTCTTTTATAGGTGTACATAAAAATAGTCCTCTATACCTAGAATTAAAAACCTATTTTCAACCAAATGATACTTTGAATAAGTCATAATATCCAATCCCCATATGATCACAAATTTTTTGACCTTATTTTTCAATTTTTTGAGTTTTGGAGGTGTTTTACTCATGAAACCCTTACTTTGGATTTACTCAAAATTTCTATATGCTGAGAGCTTAGTAAAACTGTTGTTTTTATGATTCTTAATGAGAAAATGACACTTCCAACACATCCAAGGGTGGATTATAACATATATTTCTAGGTTATTTTCCTCCCATCAAGCCTGATTGACAAACCAACCACCCATTCTAGCCTCAAGAATGCCCTTCCCAATACAAGAAAAATGCAAATTTTTAGCATAAATTCAAACATGCATAAAATAAAACCTGTAAGTCATTTCCATGAACCATAAAATACCTCCCCTAAATATTTACTCCATATAATCACACCCTAGATCATTCAACTGTAACCTTTGATAGCATTCTATTGAACAAGTTGTAGTGATGGGTCCAAAAATTTAATTTTTTAGCATTGAACAAGTAACTTCTTGAACTCCAACTACCATTTCTTCCTCCAGGACCTCCACTTGAGAGTATATCACTTTTATTATGTCCATATAGTAAAATTGTATGTTATCACACTACCACGATGTTTAAATCCACCTGGAAGTGCATTGTCACTACCATTTAAGAGCACAGAAACACTAACAACAAATGTTGTCAAACTTTAAGTTATGGTTGTATAATTATGGTTTTGATGCTTCCTGAATAAAAAATAACATTTCCAACACATTATGGGGAGTATAAAATCTATGACCAAGTTTTTGGCATCCCATCTGACCTGATCGACAAACCCACCACCCATTCTAGCCTCAAGAACGTCCTTCTCAATATAACAAAAATGCATTTTTTTAGCCTGTGTTCAAACACACATAAAAAGAAACCTATAATTCATTTATATGAAAGATAAAATCCTTCCCCTAACTTTTTAAGACCTATAATTTCACCCTACATCACTCAAGTGGAACCTTTGATAGTAATATGTTGGACAAGTTGTAGTGAAAGGTCCAAAAATGGAATTTTTTGGCATTGAACAAACAACTTCTTGAGCTCTAATTACAATTTCTGCCTCCAGGACCTCCACCTAATAATATATCAATTATATCACATAAAAATAGGCAAATTACATGTTATCACACTATCATGACATTTAAATCTACCCTAAAGTGCATTTTCACTACCGTTTAGGAGCACAAAGACATTGACAATAAATATTGTCAAAGTTTAAGGTGTGATTATAAAATTATTGTTCTAATGCTTTCTGATTAAAAACTAACATTTTAAACACCTCAATTATGTGTATAAAATTTAGGACTAGGTTCTTGGCCTCCCATAAGGCCTGATAGACAAATCCACCACCCATTATGGCCTCAAGAATGCCCTTCTCAATACAAGAAAATTGATATTTTAAAGCTTAAGTTCAAACACACATTAAAAAAAACATGTAATTAATTTATATGAAATATCAAATTCTTTTCCTACCTATTTAATCCCTCTAATTTTACCCAATAACACTTAGGTTTAACCTTTGAGAGCAATCCATTACACAAGTTGTAGTGATTGGTCCAAAAATGTAACTTTTTGGCATTAAACAAGCAACTTCTTGAGCTCTAACTACCATTTCTACCTCTAGGACATCCACTTAAGAATATTTCATATCAATCACATCTATATAGGTAAATTACATGTTATCACATGACTATAATGTTCAAATCCACCCATAAGTGCATTTTCACTACCATTCAGGAGCATAGAAAGACTGACAACAAATGTTGTCAAAGTTTAAGTTATGGTTGTTAAATTATGGTTATAATGCTTCTTAAATGAAAATTAACACTTTAAACTGATCCAAAAATCATAATTTTTGGTTGAAAAATATTTTAAGAACACAAAAATAACACATTAACAATAAATTCTATGAAAAGAGATGTTTTATTACTCAAGATCGCAATACAACTATATGCTTATCTCTGGGAAGAGATGTTTGATTTCCATTTTAGGTTACATATTCATTTATACACATTTTAAAAGTATGGAAGGATGTGTAAGGTCACCAATCTCAAGGGAGATTAAGTGGTTTGACTTCCATGATTTAAAACAATATAGAATTCAAGGAATTACTATTTTTAGAAACTTACTATTTTTAGAGTACACTACTAAAATTTAAATTTGGGGAACTTCCATTGGGTTTTCATGGGTCTAAATCCATTGATAAAATATCCATTAAATCTCACCACATTCTCCTCATTCTTATCTTTCCAATGGCTCAAACAGTGAGTCAATTGGAGATACGATGCAAAAGTTATGGCTCCCAGAAGTTTTGTCATCAATTAGGCTGGAACCATCACCTAAATTATCACTTGAATTGTTGCCTGGATCATTCATACCTCCTTGAGAACCAATGGTCCCCATTGCATCAATGTTCCTCATTAGATGTGATAGTTGTGCCTTTATTTAATTCTCTATGAGCCACTCACCTTGGTGGCTAAGCTGGCCCCTTTTGACCACCTGATAAAATAGAATAGAGCGTTTTCTTGTTGTCTTCATCTAGGTGTCCACAATTTTATCCTCCTCCACTAGAGAAAAAATCTACGGATCAAGCTCATCAATGTGTAGTTATTCTACTATGACTGAAGTGTCCAATAGAGGTGGATGATATGTTTTGAGGAGCTCCACGTTGAATATTAGATGCAGACCAAGGTAGGCTGGTAGGTTCAACTCAAAAGCATTTTCTCCAACTTTTTTGGTGATGGTGTAGGGACCATATCGTAGAGGCCAAATTTTTATATGTGGGCCTACAAGTCATTCCTTCTGAGGCTACAACTAAACCTTGTCAGCCACAACAAAATGGTGTACAATCCTATGTTTGTCATGGCATTGATTATACTTCTGATTCATCTTCTCTAAGATGTCATGAACTTGCTACTAGATGTGTTGCATTTGTTCAATGAACTTTGTTACTTTTATTACCTCAGATCTTTGATGAGGTGTGTATTCCATGGTGGAGAATGGAATGGCTAAATCAACTGGTGTCATGTGTTGGAACCTGAATTATACTTGGAAAGGACTATGCTTGGTCGAGCTATACAGGGCCTGATTGTATCCATGTTGTATGAAAAGAAGCCCCTCATCCCATGTGCATGGATGTTTGGAGTGATACATCTGAATCATGTGAACAATCAAGTGGTTCACCACCTCTATCTGACTATCAGTCTATGGATGGAAAGTTGTGCACTTCATCAGCTTGGTATCCATTATCTTTCATAAAGTGGACTAGAAGATGCTTAGGAACCTATTGTCTTGATTTGAGACAATGGACTTGGGGAGACCAAAATGGAGCCATACATGAATACAATAAAGTTGAGTAGTTTCTTCAGCAGATATATTTTTCTTACAAGCAATCATGATAGCCATTTTTGAAAAATGATCAACTACAAAAAAAATAAATTCCTTGACATGTTTTTAAGTGGGCAAACCTGAGAAAAAATCCATTGAGACAGATTCCCAAGGATTGGTTGGTTCTGGCAATGGCATGTACAATCCTTGATTCTTATTCATTGGCTTGGCTATCACACATGGGGTGAAAGATATGAGATACCTTTCCACATCCTTTCACATATGGGGCCAGTAGAAGTGTTTTTGAAGAACTGCCAATGTATTTTCTACACCAAAGTGTCCAGTTGTCCTACTTAAATGTGCTTCCCATATCATCTTATGTTGCTTTGCAGCTGGAACATAGATGTACCCCATATGACAGAGGACATTATCTTGTAAATAGAAATCAAAAACATGTTTACCTTTTTGAAGCACCTGATATGTATTAGCAAAGGTAGGATCTGCTTCATAGAGAGCATCCCAAGTGGCAATCTCATGTCCACATAGGTCAAGAACTATTGTGAGTGCAATAATTGGTGGGTAGCTCAGACAATATGCAACTGTATTTTAGCTTCCCTTTTTATGTTTGATTATTAGATGGAATTTTTAAAGATATATGGCCCATTTTTGGTGCATCTCATTTCATAGTTTTTTGTGTCCGGATGAATTCCAATGGTCTATGGTCAGTTTGGATGACCATCTCTTTCTCTAAGATGTAGTGTTTCCATTATTTGTAGACTTGCATAATGACATAGAACTCCTTATAATATATTAGATATTTCTTGAATGTATCAGTGAAAGTTTCACTATGATATGCAATAGGATGGCCATGTTGCATGATGATATCTCCTATGGCATATTCAAATGCATCTGTCATCAACTCAAAAGGTTGATGCAAATCTGGCAAGGCAAGAATAGGGGCTAAGCAAAGTCTATTCTTCAAATTCTTAAATGCCCTTTGTTATATTTCACCCCACTGAAATGTAGTTTTAGCTCCTCCTTTAGTCACTTGGGTTAGTGACCAAGCAATATGTGAAAATTCAAGAACAATCCTACAATAGAAATTTGCAAGACCCAAGAAGCTATGAAGTTGTATGAGGGTCCTTGGTGTAGGCCATTCTTGAATAACCTGAATCTTTTCTAGATCAACATGGACCCCTTCCTCATTTAAAATGTACCCAAGGTACTAAATTTTTGTCATCCTAAATGTGCATTTGTCAATATTTGCATACGACTTTTGCTATTGAAGAGTTTGAAGCACCTTACAAACATGCTGCAGATGTTCCTCCCATGTTCTGTTGTAGATGAGTATGTCATCTAGGTAGACAACCATGAATGAGTTGGTGAAGGGTCATAGTATGTCATCCATCATCCTCATGAAGGTTGTAGGTGTGTTAGTTAAGCCAAAAGGCATAACTAGCCATTTGAAGAGCCCATCCTTAGATTTGAATGTAGTCTTCCAGACATCAGTGGGATCAATGGGAATTTGGTGATAGCTAGATTTGAGTTCAATTTTGGTGAAGAAATTCACACCACAGAGTTGGTCCATCAGGACATCAATCCTGGGGAGAGGGTAGCGATTCTTCATAGTGATTTTATTCAGTGCTTGATAGTCAATGCAAAGCCTCCATGTTCCATCTTTCTTTGGTGCCAGGATAATTGGGCTACCACATAGTGAAGAGCTTGGCCTGATGTGACCCTTTTGAATCAATTCTTGAATCTATGTTTTTATCTCATAATTATCCAAAACTAATCTATGATATATAGGACTGTTAGGCAAAGGTGATCCTGGAATCAAATTGATAGAATATTTTACTTGACAATGTAATATAACTCCTGTGGGTGACTTGAATAAGTGATCATATTCTCCTATGATTTTTCCCATCTGCTTCTATTATTGTGTTGATTGTGTAGTCAGGACTACAACATTGGCCTTCTTGGATTTATGTGGTTTGACCACCATGAGAATGAATTACTTTGTCTTTTCCACTAATCTCTTACATTGCTTGGCACTGATCAGGGAGACAGATGTGGGAGGTGGTACCTCTGGTTCCCTGTAGCACCATGTTCCAAGAGTGAGGGTGATTCTTCAGGCTCATGATTCATAGATTCCATATCGATCATACATGAATATCTGACCAAGGAGTACATCACAAACATCTATATTGACCACATCACACAAGACTTCATCTCAGAAAGTTTTTATTGCATATGAAAGAAGACACTGATGGGTGACATAGAGGTCTCTCCCTAGGCTAAACCATCCAATACTGTATGGCTTTGGGTGAGGATTCATGGATAGATTTAGAATTTTCATAACTTTAGTAGAGATTAAATTCTTTTGACTCCCACTATCAAGAGTGAAATGCAGAGGCTTACCTTTTACCCATAATTTGGAGTGAAATAATCTTTCCTTATCATATAGCATTTCCTCAAGGGTCTATGATAAAGTGATGATGGTGTCAGGCTCAACATCTACAATCTCTTCTTCATCCTCTTTGACTGTAGGTTTTGTATGAGATAGAATAGTGGATGTTGAGTATTGTGACTCAAAAAGCAATGACTTGATGGCTCGACATTCTTCTTTGGAGTGAGATCTAATTTTGTGGTAATCACACCATTTTCTAGCCTTCCCCTTCTAATTTTTCTTATCTTAAAACTCCTTTTACTTCCAATTTTGGCGTCATGTTTGACCTTCCTTGTCACTTTTCCATTTTGAAGGTTGACTCTTCGTATTCTTTATACCATGCTTCTACTCAATCTTCACTTCAAACTTGTATGCCTCACCAAGGGTTTTGAAATTGAAGAGTTCCATTTCCCCCCATATGTACCATTATAGTCCACCATGATATTTGAGAGCCTTATGTTTCTCACTTTCTTGGATGCCCAATCTTGCAGACAAAGAATGAAAAATATCTATGTAATCTTGAATAGACGGGTCCTTACCTTGGTGAAGTTGTTACCACTATATGTACATATCATCATATGCTCCAATGGAATAGTATTCTTCCTTTACCACTTCCATGAAATCATCCCAGGTAGGTTCCAACTCAAGGCTAATGTCATTTGTACTGAACCTCTTTTTTTGCACTTCCCACCAATTTTTCATGGACAATGATGCTTTCAAAAGAGTAAAAGTGATCTTTTCTCCATCGATGAATTTATTTACAGAGAATTAGAAAGATAATTGATACAACCAATTTTATTCTACATCAGCATTGATTTTGCCTTCAAATGTAGGAATATCAAAATTCACCTGAACCTTGAAGGGTGTTGGGGCACTGACAGGACGTTCCATGGATGAGTAGCCAGGAAGTGTAGATGAGGAGCCAGAATTTCCCATCGGGAGTTATTGGAGAATTTAGGATAATTGTTGTAACATCTATGCTTGTTGTCATTGGAAAACTTTGTTCACCATTTCCTTGAAAGGATCGGATGTCTCGGTGTCATCCGCCATTTGAAGTCATTTGGATTGAATTGGTGGATAGTTTGGAATCTCTATTGTTTTCCAGCCAAGCTTCTTATAGCTTGACCTCATCCTTGGGATCATACACTCTCAATACAAACTGATCTAATACCACTAATAAAAAACTCAAAAGTTTTGGTTGAAAAATATTTCAAGAACATAAAAATAACATAGTAACAATGAATTCTCTGAGAAGAGATGTTTTATTACTCAAGATCACAATACAACTATATGTTTATCTCTGAGAAGAGATGTTTTATTACTCAAGATCACAATACAACTATATGTTTATCTCTGGAAAAAGATGTCTAATTTCTATTTCATGTTACATATTCATTTATACACATTTTTAAATTAGGACGATGTGGAAGGTCACCAATCTCAAGGTAGATTAAATGGTTCAACATTCATGATTTAAAACAATACAGAATTTGAAGAATTACTATTTTTGAAAACTTACTATTTTTAGACTACACTACTAAAATTGAAATTTGGGGCACTTCCATTGGGTTTTCAGGGGTCCAAATACATTGATAAAATATCATTCCATCTCATCGTGTCTCTTCATTTTCAATTTTCCAATGATTCAAATGGCGAGTCAATTGGAGCTACGGTGCAAAAGTTATGGATCCTAGAATTTCTGTCATCAATTGGGGTGGAACCGTCACCTGAATTGTTTCCTAGATCACTAACACATTTTGGGGGGTAGATAAAATTTATGACTAGGTTATTTTCTTCCCATCAAGCTCGATCGATAAACCCACCACCTATTCCAGCCTCAAGAACCCCCTTTCTAATACAAAAAAATGCAATTTTTTAGCCTAAGTTCAAACACACATAAAATGAACCCTGTAAGTCATTTTTATGAGCCATCATATCCCTCTCCTACCTATTTAATCCCTCTAGTTTCACATTATATCACTCAATATTAACCTTCAAAAGTAATCCTTGGGACAAGTTGTAGTGATAGGTCCAAAAATGCAACTTTTTGGCATTAAACAAGCAACTTCTTGAGCTCCAACTACTCTTTCTACCTCTAGCACCTCCACTTGAGAATATATTACTTATATCACATCCATATAATCAAAACACATGCTATCACATTACCACTATGTTTAAATCCACTTGGAATTGCATTTCACTATCGTTAAGGAACACAAAAACACTAATAACAAATGTTGTCAAAGTTTAAGTTGTGGTTTTAGAACTATAGTCCTTATGCTTCCTGATTGAAAATTTACACTTATAACACCTTTGGGATAGTGTATAACATCTAGGACCGACTTATTGGACTCCCATCAAGCCCAATAGATAACCCACCGCCCATTCTGACTTCAAGAATGCCCTTTCCAATATGAGAAAAATGTATTTTTTTAGCCTAAGTTCAAACACACCTAAAATAACACCTGTAATTCATTTTATGAACCATCAAATCCCTCCCTTACCTATTTAATCCCTCTAATTGAAACCTAGATCACTCAGGTGGAACCTTTGATACTAATCCAGTGGGTAAGTTACAGTGAGTTGTCTAAAAATGCAACTTTTATGCATTGAACAAGCAACTTCTTGAGCTCTAACTGCTATTTCTACCTCCAGGACCTCCACCTAAGAATCTATTACTTTGATCACATCCAACATGAGATTCTCTTAGATTGAATAATATATAATTATCTACTAACATTTCTAACCATGTGAAGGTGGAAGCTTATCTGGAACCACTAACCTATAAAAAATTGTTTGTAAGTAATTAAAAATGAAATTCATATGTACTACCTAGAAAATAAAAAAATTGGTAAAATTGATTACATGTATATTTGAAAATTCAACATACCTATGTATTTTAATCCAATGAACCGCTAGGATCTACTTTAACCTTGATAATATCAATAATAGCTTCATGGTCTGACTCCCAAACTTTCCATAATTTCCTTTTTAATGGCCTCTCATGATATTTTGTAATTAAATATTCATTGAAAGATTAAACTTTGAATAGTTCAATATCTTCCTGTGTGTTTCAAACTCTTCAAATAACCATTGATCTGAATATTTTATAAGATATCATCAAAATTGAGTTCCAGTGACTACCACTGACCCAGTGGGATAGTCAATGTTTTCTCCATCTATAATTAGGGAAGTCAATTTTTTATTTCTCTCTACACACTGGCATAAGTAGTATTCAATGTCCTCTTCATTATCCTCATCTAAAATAACTAAAAAAACATGCCCTATATCAGAAAAAAATTGGTGACAATATGAAGATATATAATGAGAACAAATTGTACATAATGAAAAATATTCTACTTGGTTGTATTAGATTAAATACATGGTCAAAGTCATCTGATGAGATCATATTTTTAAGTTATATTGTTGATGGATATGTGTTGATTGGAATTAGAGGTTTGGAACTCCAATCATCCACCCACTCTTGTGACTCACACTTATTTCAAATAAAGTCCACACATGCAGAATAAAAACATGCCAAGAGTCTCGTATGTATCAGAGTTGTTTCCATAATCCGGATAATGCGAGTGCAATGGAGATGTGATCACACGAGTTGAAGTAAGTGCACACCACATAGATGCTAAAGCAATTTGAAAATAACACAAGAAGATAAATTGCACAAGACAAAATAGAGAAAACCAAAATCTGATTAACATGAGATGGCCAAAGTGAGGAATACATATAAGAGAGTATGTAACTCCTCCACAAAAGGTGGACAAGGCACCCCAAGAATAGACTGTAACTCCTCCATGAAAGGTGGTGACAAGGTGCTAAGAATAGAAAAATAACTATCATCAAGGGAGTTACTTATGACATTATTATGACACCTATGGCACATCTATGACACACACCTCCACATAAGCTAGCCTATCCCACAAATGTAGAAAAACTCCATGTATGCACAAGAAATACAATTTCCCTAATTAATAAATAGGGAAAAATAAAAACCTACACTAATATCCCCCATAAGTGCAGCTTAGGTGGGCAGTGTGGAAATATAAAATGGGTCCCGAAAACTAGGCCTGATGAGGTACCCACTGTACAAATGCAATCTCCCATAAGATAGAGAAAAGGAGAAAACCTGTAGAAAAAAACTCCCCCCCAAAAAAGAGACATAAAAGAAAGAAGAGGCTAGTGGCCCCCCCTGAAGATGATGCTGCTATAGATGTAGACCGCACCCCAAGAAGAGCTCATAGATGAATGAACTTGGTCTCAGTGAAAGGTTTGCTAAAGATGTATGCAACCTGCTCTGAAGACTGAAAAAATATCAAGTCAATGACCTGACTATGAATCAGCTCCCAGATGAAATGCGTGAGAATCTCTATGTGCTTGGTCCGTTGGTAATGAACTAGATTCTTACAAATTTGAATGGTACTCTAGTTGTCACAATAAATGATGGTGGACTGCCTGATAGGAATGCCAAACTCAGAAAGAATCACCTGAAGCCAAATAGCCTCAGTAGTTGCATTAATAGCTCCCCTATACTCTACCTCTGTGGATGATATAGCAATAGCATTCTGCTTCTTGCTAGACCAACTGATAGGACCAGAACCTAGAGAGAAACTGTAACCAGAAGTGGACTTGCAAGTCTGTGAATCACCAGCCTAGTTTGAATCTGTATATCCAACCAAGTCAACCTCTATGTTAAATCTATAATTGATTCCATATCTATGTGAACCCTGTATGGAATGCAAGATCCTCTTAGCTGCTTTCCAATGCAACTCATGAGGTTCCTGCATGAATCTGGAAACAAGTCCCACTGTATATGATATGTCGGGCATGGTGTGAGTCAAGTAGATAAGACTACCAACAAGTTGTTGATATTGAGTGGCATCATCCAATGGTAAAGAACAATCAGCCTCTATCTTGACTCCTGATAGAAAGGGAGTCAGAGATGGCTTGTAATCAGTCATGTGAAACTGAGCCAATAAGTTAAGAGCATACTTAGGCTGTGTAAGAGAAATCCCTGAATCTGACTGTGAGATCTCGATGCCAAGGAAGTAGTGTAATAAACACAAGTCTATCATGTCAAATCTATCCTAGAGAGATGCCTTCACTACTGCAATAGCTAATGAATAACTCCCAGTGATCAAAAGGTCATCAACATATAGAACCAAAATCAAGAGTGAATCATCTTGCCGCAAGAAGTAGACATTGGGATTAGAATGGCACCTAGTGAAACCCGCTGTGAGAAGGAAGGAATCCATCTTGGCATACCAAGCTCAAGGGGCATGTTTGAGGCCATAGATAGATTTCCTAAGTTTGCATACTAAGAAAGAATCTTGAATAAATCCTAGTGGCTGCTCTATGTAGATCTCCTCCTCTAGGTCTCTGTGAAGAAAGGCACTTTTCACATTTATCTGATGCACATCCCAACCATGTGCTATGGCAATAGAAAAGGTGAGTCAGATAGAAGTCATCTTGGCAATGGGTGCAAAGGTCTTTGAGTAGTTAATGCCTGCTACCTGTGAGAAACCCTTGGCGACCAATTGTGCCTTGTACTTATCAACTGACCCATCTGCTACAAACTTGGTCTGATATATCCACCTACATCAAACCATCTTTCTTCCCTTAGGAAGTGAATTCAAATCCCAAGTGTGATTTTTGATTAAGGAAGAATATTCTTCCTTCATAGCATTATCCCACTCAGGTACCCCTGATGCCTCTCAAAAAGTTTGTGAATATAAAATGGAAGCAAAGAAGGCATGTGGATCTCTCTAAAAATCCCCCCTAGTATGTCTGTCATCTGCGGGATCTCCTGCCCAAGTGCCAGCACTCTCAAGTGTCTGTCTGGCCCAAAGTGGCTCGAAAGTGGGCAAGTCAGGTGCTAACTCCTCATCCTCTGACTGAATAGAGTTGGATGACTCTACATCATGGTCCTCGCTGTCTGAACTCGAAGAATAAGAAGATGTCTCTAGCTCAAGAACCTGTTGTGGCTGATCTGAATCTAATGAGTAATCATCATGAAGAAGTAGATCCGATGAGGGAAAAGAAGTGTCAAGTGTTGACTCTCTAGGACTCTCCTAAAAATGGACACTTCTCTCAATGAACAACTCATGAGTGACTGGATCTAAAAGGAGATATCCCTTAATACCATCTGAATATCCTACAAAGATGTAAGGCTTAGACTAATGTTCCATAGCTTTGCGTTTCTTCTTCAAAATGTGGGCCATGGCTGGGGATCCAAAAACTCTAAGGTGCTCAACATCAGGTTTCCTTTTATGCCAAGCTTCAAAGGGTGTTATCTCTTTCAAAGCTTTGTGAGAAACCCTATTTTGAATGTAGCAAGCACAATTGATGGCTTTAGCCTAGTATTGTGGTGCTAAGGATTTGGAGTGAATCATACAGCTACCCATCTCTTTCAAGAACCTATTTTTGCATTCTACAACCCCATTCTGTAAAAGACTGTAGGTGATTGTGCACTGCAAATCAATCCCCTCTATGGTTTAAAACTGCTCAAACTTGATGCTGACATACTCCCCTCCATTATCAGTTTGAAGAACCTTGATGGATTTCTCACTTTGTTTGAGAAAATATATCTAAGTGTACCTAGAGAAATCATCAATGAAAGTGAGGATGTACTTGGCCCTTATGAAAGATGGTTTGGGAAAGGGTCCCAATACATCACTGTGGACTAACACCAAAGGTTGTGAAGCCCTCCAAGCTTTGCCTTTGTCAAATTTTGCTTTAGGATGCTTCCCAAAGGAGCACCCCTCGCAAAGTCATTTTGAGAATTGGACATGAGGCAAGCCAATGACCATGTCATGTTTGCAAAGTTACTCAAGGTAGCGGTAGTTGAGGTGGCCAAACTGTTCATGCCATAATTTTCTAACTCCATCTGAATGAGTCAGTAATGCTGTTGGAGAAGAATCTGATGCAAAATGTGAGAAGGTGTATAATCTGGATTGGTAATCTGCCCTACCCACTGCCATTGTAGTATCACTATGCAACTCTCTGATAGCCACTGAATCTGGTGAAAACTCAACTCTCATGCCCCGACCAATGTGAGTGATTTGGTATACTGATAGGAGATTGGTTGAAAGAGAAGGAACACTTAGAACATTGTTAAATGTTCCTCCTTCCATTTCAACTGAACCTCTCCCTACTAATGTGTCATCATCCAAACTAATTGAAGTCATGCTACAAGGCTCTAAAGATGAAAACTCAACTAGTGAAGAGCCCATGTGGTGAGAAGCACCCGAGTCGATGACCCATGAAAATGTAGAAGCTGTTGTAGCTATAAGGGCCTTGCCCTTTTCTTTCTCCTTACCCTTGCCTTTTGCCTTGGTAGAATCTTGGGTAGATGAATTCTACTTGATGGACTCAGGAACACCTATGTTATTCTTCTCTAGAAGATAAGTTAGGTGATCTATTTGTTTTTTCATGCATTTGTGTTCATCATGCCTTGTATTTTTACAATAGGCAACCTTAACCTTCTCCTTATTAGGTTTAGCATTGGAAGAGGAAGTCTCAGTGTTGTTTTTGGTAGGATTGTTGTTTTCTTTTTTCTTCTCCTGGTCCTTGTTCTTTTTCTTCTTCTCCTTTGTTGAAGTCTTATCCTTACCATTGCCAGCTATCAAAGCTTGGGGTTGAGTAGACTTCATTTTGCCCATTTGAATTAGCTTATATTGCTTCCTAGTCAAATCGGCAATGAATGAATCCAAAGAAGGCATTTTCCATGTAGTGCCAAGGGCACTTTTTGTGGCATGGAAAGTGGAGACAAAGACTGAATAGCTTGGACCTAACTTTGCGAGAATAAAAAGAATGAGTTGATCATCTTTCTTCTCTATCCCACATTCTTTTAATTTCAATCTAAGGGCCTTAAACTTAGTGAATAAATCTTGTAGGGTGTCAAAGTTGCTAGGACTTAGACTTATGAGTTCGTTTTTGAGCTCATGACCTCTCATCTCATCAAGCTTCCCAAATAAGTTTTCTAAGGTGTCCCATACGTCATTGGGAGTTTTAGAGTTTTCTAAATAGAAGAGAAGTTTAGGAAAAATGGACAAGCTCAGTAATCCATAGGCTTCATCACTACGGTTGTACCACTTGACCTTTTCAGCATCAGTGTTGGGTTCTACTTCAGTACCCATAGTGATTCTATGCAACCCTTTGCTTCTAAGAATGATTGACATTTTAACCTTCCATTCATAATAGTTGAAGGGTGTTAGGGGTTTAAGTTGAAAATAATCTATTTTTATCTGAATTAGGTGAAGTTGTGTTGATTGCAAATTGTGAAATTATGCAAAAAGGAGAATGAAAGCAAAGATATGCAAGTTGTGAAAAGCAATCACACCCCCCCTGAAATATTGAGCCCCCCCCAAATATGCAAGTTAACGCTCAAAATATGTTAGAATCAGCTGAGAATGCGTCTTAGAGCAATCAGTGCAAGACTTAAGCAAACAGGGCGTCGGACTCAATCGAAAATGCGTCCCGGGAGACCCAAATTTTAGGCACTTTATAAACTAGTGCATTTTTGACAAATAAAAATCCTACGCTCTGGATAATTGAATTATAAACCCTTTTTTTTAAAATGGCACCCAAATCCGAGCTACCGTTTGCAAGATATTAAAGGTTTAATTTTCCCGTAAACTAGTGTTTTTGCAAAAAAAGCACTAAAATATTAAAATAATCCCTGTTATGAGAGAGAAAGTGGCCTTCCAACCACTTGTTGGATTAGACACAGAACGAAAAATCCAAAGGAGGTGTCTTTCAGGGGGAATTGGCCTCTCGCCAACCCAGGCCTCACCCTTCATCTTCGACAGGCGAAGATACAAGTTTTAAATGAAAACCCCCAAATTACAAAACTATCTAAAAAACTAAATATTCAGTCAAATTGACTAATTTTTGTTTTACAAGTCAATTTTTAATTGAAAATAATGAAGCAAAGACAGAATTGATGGGTGCCATGTGTCCAAGGGGCGCCACATGGGACGCCAAGCAAGGAAGGGACGCCAAAAACAACAGTCCATAATATACTTGCAGAAAAGACAAAAGAACAACAGATGTGGCAGTATGTTTTCACCAAAAACAATGGCGCATTTCTAATTTGCTGGGCAAGAAAAGGTTAAAGAGTTTCTAGACTTCAACGCACAGCAGGTTTACCAAAAAAATGCATCATTTTCAGAAAAAAAAACAGACCTGGATGTTGTACGCCCTGCTTGGCACCTTGCAAATAGAGACGCAGACAGAATGGGATGACGTACGACTATGGCATGGCAGAACTGAAGGCTCCTTGCTGCTGTTTCGCGTGATGGAAGGACAAAAGCTTGGCACAGAAAGTTGACTGCTATTGGAGAGCGCGTGGAGTGCAGAAGCTTGCTGAGTGCTACACTTCCCTCTATTGCTAAGTGTTGATTCTCCCTCTGCTCCTTGCACACAACAATGGCGCCCAAGCTAACTACTGAACCAATACCTGAAGTGAAGACATCAAAGACACCCAAAGGCCAAGGATTCCCAAGAAAACGATACCAAAAATGATATATTTTTTAAATTTTAGATCAAATCTAGAAAATAAAAAAAATAAAGAGAATTCCACTCCTCTTGATTTCAAAATAAACTAAAAGTATAACCAAACACACAATTACCATTCTTGCTCTGATACCATATCGGAGTTGTTGCCAGAATCTAGATAATGCAAGTGCAATAGAGACGTGATCACACGAGTTGAAACAAGTGCACACCACATAGATGCTAAAACAATTTGAAAATAACACAAGAAAATAAATTTCACAAGACAAAATGGAGAAAACCAAAATCTGATTAACATGAGATGGCCAAAGTGAGAAATATATATAGGAGAGTAGGTAAGTAACTCCTCCACAAAAGGTGGACAAGGCACCCCAAGAATAGACTGTAACTCCTCCATGAAAGGTGGTGACAAGGTGCTAAGAATAGAGAAGTAAATCCCATTAAGGGAGTTACTTATGACATTCTTATGACACCTATGACACATCTATGACACACACCTCCACATAAGCTAGCCTATCCCACAAATGTAGGAAAACTCCATGTATGCACAAAAAATACAATTTCCCTAATAAATAAATAGGGAGAAATAAAAACTTACACTAATAGTATGAACAATCCAAGAACTTGTATTTGAGATATGAAATGAGTGAAGGTCACTTGAACCCATTAGATTCATACAATCCTCATACTTTGCCAAGTGTTCTTCCTCTATTAACCATAAATGTCTATGAATAGTAGAATTATGTCGAGCACCATAACACATGTTCTCATTACACCATTCAACCATACATTTTGAATTTGAAAAATGAACACCATCTTTAAAATTTAACTCCTCCCTAGTAATAGCTCTTTTTACACATGCTCCAGCACCATCATTCTCTCCTTTTCCATGACCATCTTTGGTGAAAATCCCAATGTGTTCTACACCAATGGTAACTGAAGGATAAAAAAGACTAAGTGTCAAATAGCAAGTGTATTTATATAGTAAGAAACAATTCATAATTGTAAGAAATTACTTTAAAACTAACTCCACGTAATCACAACTACCTGCCACCTAACATCGAAAAGCACTAATTGGCACTATATAATAAACCGCCGAACTAACTAAATTATTGAACAATGTAATAGATCATATTTTTCCAACTTTCCCCCCTTTATTACATTGTTTTAAAAAAAAAATTACCTAATAGTGGTCCCCCCTTTATTATAAATATTGTAAAAATATTTACACTCTCCGCATAGCCTGCTCACTTTTTGAGATGGCATGCCATCGTTGTGGATTAATAGTCTTGGTGACACGTCGATTTTTCTGTACAAGATTACCAAAAACTTAGAAGTGATAGGAACACTTCTCTTTTCTAACACCTTTAGTGGTTTCTCAGATTACGAGGATTACCATAAACCCATATGATTTTCTGTTGTAGGTTGACCATGAACCTAGAGGATTGCAAGAGGTTTCTACTACACTTCGGTGGTATCTCAGATTACCACAAACCCTTTTCCAAGAACTAATCACTACTTTAGTGATTTTTCTCACCGCAACATTATTTTTTAGGATGTACTAATTTGAAAAATAATGCTCAGTACTTTATTGAAAAACATACTACAAAACATAAAATAAACACACCAAAATTTGTCACCATAGCAATAATGCGACCCCATCGTAGGTGACTCACAAGAGGATGCCAGGTGTCCTCTAGCCTCCATGTATCCTCTAGCCTCCAAGTGATGAAGCTACATCACTCAAATGATGAATATTTGAAGTTTACTTGCATGAGGAGAAATCCCCCCCATAGTTTAGACCCATTTAATATTTGATGACATTTGACACAAGATGTTGCATATAAGTGATAATGCATCCTTGTACAAACAATTAACTTTGATTTTGACAAATTTAACATAAAAATGACACTTCGACTCAGGACATCGAGGTATCCATACAAGAAATTTTTGACATTTTTAATAATATCAACAATGGATGTAAAAAATATTGACACATTTTGACTTTTTTTTAAATTTTTTTAAAATGACTCTTTTGACCAAAAACAAAAAGAATCAAGACTTTTAAAAAAATAAACCTATATAAAAATAATTAGAAACATAAACTTAGTCAAAGCACTACAAAAAATTTAAAGAACTTTAATTAATTTTATTTTAAAAATGTAAACTTGTTAACTAACTTGTTAATCGACATACACATAGAAACTAGATGCATAAAGAACTGAGCTAGACATATATAAGGATTTGACAAATAACATAACACTAACACAAGATATTTTGACAGCTATAAATTTAAACTAAAATGAGTACACAAAAAATAAGATGACCTCTTTATTTAAATCGCCAGTGAGGAATTGGAAGGTGAGATATGGCATGTTGACTAGAAAGAATCACGGACTAGTGGTGTGAATTGTTGTCTTCTTCTTCCTTCTCTATATTGATGTTTGATCATAAAAAATAATACATATATATTCTACACTTATGCTTTCTCCTTATCATGACTCGCTTATGGTCTACTGTCAAAGATGGAATGGCAAATTCAAATGTCATGGCTGCTACTTCAAGATTCCACGTTGACTGCTTCTATATGCTACACTTCTGCAGGCATTTTCTATCAAGCTTGTTGACTCCTTCAACATCTATCCTCCTACTTGGAGAGTGTTTTATATCTATTGATGAATTACCAAAAATATATATAACATTGTTGGACTTCTTCTACCTGAGAAGGTAATCTAAAACTTGGTGTTGAAGAATTGGGGCTCACAGGTATAGACTGAAGGATTTTAGCTTCCATTGCATCATGGTATTAATAAATTCTACCACCATCATTTATTTGTCTTCTTCCACTAGGTTTTGTACAATAGGACATCATACTTCTATGCTATGTTAGATTTTAATGCTATCATCCCAGACTTACGCTTTGATACCAATGAAGGATAAAAAACACTGAATGCAAAAATGCTATGATATAGTTATTGATTAATAGAAGGTATATTTATACAATGGGAAATAGTTCATAACTGTAAGAAATTAGTTTAAAACTAACTCCATGTAATCATATCTACATTCCACCTAACATCTAAAAGCACTAATCGGTGTTGTATAATAAACTGCCAAACTAACTAAATTAATGAACAATGTAATAGATCATATTTTTCCAATAGTAACATGCATCCTTCTAAACTAATAAAACATCCATGAATTTTTGAATTGTGATGTGCAATTATCTGACCAAATTTAATGTTGATTGAAAGTAATGTTCCTCTGACTCAACTATTCATAAAACTTCTAAAAATAACCTTACACATACTTTGAACAATGTGATCAATCATTGATGATATATAAATGGTACTCCATTAATATTTTTTATTGTTATTCTATACTATAAAGTGCATGCATGAATTCTATATGCATGAATATGGCAACTTGTGATGAGTTGTAATACTATAATTAAACTTTCATTTGGGGTTTGAATGTGTAATTTTCAGATAAGTCAACTACTAAAATAATTGAACCAAATGGGAATGTATCCTTGCTTATCTTTAAATGTTCATCTCACCCCATGTATGTGCCTACATACTCATAAATAATTTTCTTTATAAATTTAACTAAAAATATGGAAACAAGTATTTTTTTTGTAACAAGCTCACAACTTTTAGATTCTTTGCCATATTTTACTTAATAAGTCATTGATTTATATCTGCTTAAAATAACTAATTCTTGTCCAATCATACTTTTAATCTCCTCATGGATATATTTTTTTTAATTTTGGAAATCCACAACAAATTCGATAATTTCTATTTAAAAATGATTTGTTATAAAATATTTGTCCATTCAATCTTTTGCAAAAGATAATTGGAATAAACTCCCTGGCTGATTTTGGTGGAAATTCAATGCCACACTTCTAAACAATGTTTTTAGTATGTAAAGTACAATGAATATGGAAAAAAACATCATAGTGAAATCAAAATTCAACATGTTGCTTACAACAAGTGGTGCATGTGTGATTTATTATTACATAAAAGGTTTGGCCATCTTAAAATATCTTTGACAAATAGACATTTATGGATGTTTTTCCAAAAATTTAGAGTACGATTGTGTTTATGTCATATTAATTAAATATTTTATATGTAGTTCACAGTTATGATAACCAACTCTTCTTTTCACTACATCTATTTTATTGAGCAAAACTCTTGTATTGTCTTTCCAAAATTGAGTGAGTAACTCTTTGAGAGTATTGTCTATAGCCTTGTCCTTTTGTAGAAGTCTACCAGAGAATACTCAGAGCTCATTGGTATTAGGTTAATTATGTCTTTCATGTCTTTCAATTGTTTTCATTAATATTTTTTTTTAATATTAAGTGTTCAGCTTGTTCTTGAAACCATTCATTTTTTCCCTATTTTGTCACTTACTGCATAAGTTGTAAGTATATGCCGAGTAACATTAAAATCTTGGATGCATGATTTTGGGCATACTGTATGATATGCATCATGTAGATTTTCAACAATTTCATTGTTTTCATCATCCATGTTAGATGTTCTTAGTCTTAATGTGTATATTATAGGTCTCATCTTAATCAATTTTATCAATGAAATAAATAAATGGTATCTTTGACTATCATAATCCAAATTATGAAATAAAATATCCCAAATTTGTTGAGCCAGTCTTCTTGAATGGCGACCAGACATTTTTTAATGCATTGGTTCTTAAATATTTTCATCAACTTCAATTAAGTACTTGTCTTTTCTACACACAATTCTTGGAGGCGTTATTAATGATGGAATTTATTGAGAGGGTGTTTCAAAATCATTATTACTTCCATTGTTTAGAGGTGGGATAACATTTTCCTCTTTGTTTATTTATTCATTATATGTTTCCATGAAACTTTTTGGATTGTTAATTTCATCATTATTTGTTTCCATCAAATTTTCTTCATTCATGGGGGCTAAAGCATCATACATAGACTTATCATCAACAAAATAAAAAATTGAAAACTTTGAATGTAAACTTCCAACATTATCTAATTCATTATTTTCAATTTCATTATTATTCATTTCATTATGGTCAATTTCATTGTTATTCAATTCATTATGGGAAAGTTCATCATATCATATCATCATTTTTTAAAATTCAATATTGTCAATTGGCTCATTATTTATTGCATTTAGTTCATTAGGATTAGGGTTTATACCTGGGCTACCATGAAGTTTTTAAATTCATATCTTGTTTTTCTCCCTCAAATCCTCTAATTCCTCTAGTGTTATTTTATTTAACATCTTCCTCTTACTCGAATGTGATTTATCACCCATCAAGGACAATTGATAGCTTTTCAAAGGTGGGGTCAAAAGTACACAGGTATCATAGGTCCCATAGAAGTATAAATAGAATGTTTATGGGGAAAAAATTCTAAATTTGCGCTAAAAATAGATGTTGAAAAGTGAGATGAGTCTATAATGATAATAGCATGATCGCATTATCTAATGTGATCACAATATATAACATGATCACATTATATAATACAATCACATTATTCAATAACATGATCATGTTATTATTGATACTACATTATGCTTCAACATACACATTGAAAAGCAAGTTTTATGTATATTAAGAATATTATGATCATGTTATGAAATATTCAGATCACATTATTCATAATACTTGGTTTGGGTTAAACATAGACATTGAAAAGTGAGTCTTATCTATATTAAGAATAGTGTGATCACATTATTTAATAACACCATCGTGTTATACTTAATATAGATTAGGGATTATGGATCGAGGATTAAGATATTAGTGCATAGGGTTTAGGGATTAGGGATTAGGGCATGTAGGGTTTAGATTTAAGGGTGTATGGTCTAATAAATCTATACCATGTGAACCTAATTTTTACTACAAAGGATGTTAATTGTAACTAAATCGATTGGTAAATAGGGAAAGTTTATGGTTTATAATTTAGGGTATAGTGTTTAGGGTTTAAGATATAGATATTAGGTTTAGGGTACATAGGGTCAATCACAAAGATAATTCTTAGTCTAAATATACATACATTTATAAACACATATATAGATAATGTATGTATGTATTTATGTATATGTATACATACATATATACAAATGAACATACAATAGACACATATACATACATGTACATACATAGATACATACATATGTATGTACACACACACACACACACACACACACACACACACACACACACACACACACACAGAGATGTGTGTGTGTGTGTGTGTGTGTCTATACATACATTCATATATGTATGTATGCACATACATATATATGTATGTGTGTGTGTGTGTGTGTGTATCTATATATAGATAGATACACACACACACATATCTCTCTCTCTCTCTCTCTCTCTCTCTCTCTCTCTCTCTCTCTCTCTCTCTCTCTCTCTCTCTCTCTCTCTCTCTCTCTCTCTCTCTCTCTCTCTCTTTGTGTGTGTGTGTGTCTATACATACATTCATATATGTATGTATGCACATACATATATATGTATGTGTGTGTATACACAGATGTGTGTGTGTGTATCTATATATAGACACACACACACACACACACACACACACACACACACACACACACACACACATGTATGTATATATGTGTCTATACATACATACTTACATATATACATACATATATGTATGTATGTGTGTAACTAAGTTATTTCAAAATATTCTTGCATTAAAAGATTGTAAAAAATATTCAATCTTTATTCTACTATCATAAATTTATATTAAGTGTTTTTATATATTGTAGGATGATGTAGGAGCATCATCAATATCAATTCAAATTTTAGTGAGATAGATCAATTTTTAGTTTGTAGGTCTTAGGTAACGTTATAAATTTGTGTTTTGTCAATAAGAATATTTACCAAGCTTCACCTTAATTTTTATAGGTCATTTTAGCTTGATTGTTGGTTTCCCACAAAAAGTAACCTTTATAGATATTTGAATTTCTAATAGTTTGTGGAGGGTGTTTTGCCCTCTTTGAACGCCATGTAAATGGATGATCTTTGTTGTTAAGGATCCATCCTGGTATAATATTTTTTTCTATAAATATTATCTATCTTGACTTATTATAAACCCTATTAAAATTGAGTCATCATGTTAGTTATATGTATGATATAATGTAGAAGATTGTTTTATTAAAGAAAGATAAAAAAGGGAGAATTAGTACATATGTTAAGGAGTCAGTTTCATGGAGATATGATTCATAAGAAGTTATGATAAGGTTTAAATACATAAAGAAAGGATCATAAAAATTGAAGAGGACAAATAGAGAAGAAGTTATTGTAGGTCTCTACGTCTGTGTAGTGTAATTTAATGAAAGTTGATAGAGATCTATATATTAGTTGGAAAAACATGTGGATAAATAAGCCTTTGTTATTATTTTGTTATAGTATCTAGCTCTTTGAATGTGTAAGTGTATGATATAATAATTATTTTATCTTATTTCATACCTTATAAATATTCTAAAGGTTAGAGAGGTATGAAAATAGGGTATATGGTAACACATTCTAGGTAAAGGGGTATTTTATTTATGAACTTTATCAATTGTCTAAAATCCAAAATAAATTCCTAGAGCAAAAAGAGCATATAGGGGTTCAATAAAAGTAATAATAACCTTTGATGGTCAAAAAAATTCAAAATTATCTCAATATTAACTCTCGACAAAGTTATTGATAGTAATCCCTAGATCAGGGTTTTAAGTTCACAAACTCACGTAAAACACAAATGAACAACAAAAGGAGGGATAAAAATTCGTATAATGTTTCATGAGGTTTTTTTTCATATTTTTAAATTAGTTTCATTCTTTCAATATCCCTGCAAGACAATTTATTAATGACAGTGTGTTTGAAGACTTAAAAAAGGCCTAAAACAAGTCTTAATAATAGTTATCTTTAATTTTTATTGAAAATTCAAACTACCAGAGAGTCTTAAAATGGTTCCTTAAACTATGTAATATATAATTAAGAGTCTAAAATTAATTTAATATGTTATAAGTTGAGATTATTGAATAAGTCTCCATTGTCAAGGGTGATAGACCTATTTGAAGGCAATTAGGTCTACTTGAAACCCCGATTTCAATTTCTTATTTGAATCATGCTAAGGAAAGGTAAAAAAACGTGTTTCCTTTTATGAAAAAAATTGAAAATAATAATTAAACATTTTTAATGCATAAGTTTTCTTTGATTTTTAACAGTCCTCATCTAAGAAGGTGTGACAGACCTATGACAAGGTTAAGAAAACTATGTATTCTATCTATTTGCCAAAGATTTTGACAATAATAAGATTTAAGGTTATCTTCAGAGTTAAAAGACATAAATAGAATGTTAAAAACCTCATAAAATTATCATATGGTTGATATATAATAAATTAATTCATTTAGTAATGTTTCAAGCCTAAAAGAACTTTTTCCCCTGTTTTGTTGCAAATCCAAGTATATACAAAAGAGCAGGATCAATTTATTGTGTTAGATAAGATTAATGGATGGTAATAATTATCTCCAAGTATAAATAATATTTTTGGACTCAATTACCAAGTTTATAAATCTCTAAGTCTATACAAAAAGGGAAGGATAGACTTAATAATAAGAATGTCATGTTGAGCCCTATTTTATATCAGATTGGATGACAGATAAGAAAAGATTTCAGCCTCCTTACATCAGTTTGGTATCATATCACAAAAAAATATCTTTATATGAGTGTTTAAAGGAAATAAATATAAGAGTGAAGAAGTTTGAAGGTGATTTGAGAAAAGAGAAGTTGAAAAATGTTCTACAATCCTATGGCCTATTGAGGCTCAATATAAAGTAATGCAAGGTGAAATATACTTGGAGGTGAAACACACTTGGAAGTGTCAAAATATCAAGAAGAGACTTTGGTTGAGGCAAAATAATAAGGAGAAAACAAATGGAATGACTGAAAAGAGATAAAAACTAAATACATAAGAACAATGAGGTGCGAAAATAAGAGAAGATTCAGAAAGAGATAGATGAGATGAAGCAACCCTATTAGGTTTGATATAAAGTTTAAAATAATTTATCCAAGGTCAATCAAGATAAAAATTCTTTAGAAGATTCAAGAAGGTGGTCAAGTGACCAATCAAGTAGATTGTAAAAAAGAGAAGAAGGCAAAAAAAAGTCAAAAATTGGAAAAAAATGATAAGGGTGCTAGAAGAGAAAATAACGAAGAAAATTTATGATGAAATAAGGCCTCAATGTTTTGATTCTAACTTTATTCTTAAGTGTGTGATTCTAGGTATGTAGGTTATAGAATATAATTCCTTATTTGAGGCATCAAAACATGAAAGGAGCAAGGAAGACAAGTTGTTAATAAACCAAAAGGAGATGGTGAAACATGAGGAACCAAATAAAAGAATATGTCTTAGCCAAGAAGATGAAAGTAAATATGAGAGGATGGTGAATGAGTTAAATGAAAGTGATGCAATCAAGAGAGATTAAGGTAACATATAACAAGGCAAATAAGAGGTGCAAGATAGGAAGGAGCCAAAGGTCAGTATACACGATAGTCATGAGATAATTAATAACTATTTAAAACATGAGCAAAGTCCTACAAGACATAGTAAGTATATAATGAAGTAGGCAGTAGATATGGAAGGAGATGGACAAATCTATGTACATAGAGGAACAATTAAAGTTATGGGTAGATTTAGAACAAATGATAAGAACAAACCATACATATAACCATGTAGGAAGATGAAAAAATAAGTAAACAAAGATGGAATGACTATCAAGAATTTTTTTTAGTGAAATTGAGAAGAAGATAGATAAGAAAGAAGATGTGGAGAATCATAATATCATTGAAGAGAGCATTGAGTATCCTAAATATGAATTAAATTTGTGCTAATCATTTTGATGGTATAGGTACATAAATACAGTGGAAAAAAACATAGAAAAGAAAAGAGTTAAGGAACAAGATATCAAGGTAGAATAAGGAAAGGAGAAGAACATTTAAACTCCTTATGAAAAATACAATTTGGAAAAATAAGAATTTTTTATGAAGGACAATATCAGTCCAAGAACAAGCAAGTTCAAATTGGTATTAGAAGAGTAAAAACAATCAAGTTACATGGAAAGTAAACTGTAAAATAAGAAGACATAACAAGATAAACAAAGAAGGCAAGGGAAAGGTGAGTATATTCATGGCTTGGTAGTCATCGTTTATATAATTTCATGGTGTTGTTCATTATTTCAATCCCATGAAGACTGCATGAAAAGTATTTCCAAAGGAATAGATGAGTATGGATTATATGATCATTACTTAACAAAGTCAAGAGGAAGAAGTTATGACATAAGAAAGGGAATAAAAATTGAGAATAGGACTTTAGGGGCAAATTATGAAAAAAAGAAAATAGAGGCAATAGAATTCAAGGATAGAGGAAGTAATAAACTACAAATAAGTGTGAACTTAATGAAGGTAGTCATCGAACTACAAAGGCAACAAAGCAAGACAAGGAAGGAGAAGATTGAAAAAGAGGATCAACAAGTAAGTAAGAGAGAAAGTGGATGGTAGGAAAAGATGAATAAGTAGATAATTAGAAGAGGAAGACAAGAAGGAAAGAGAAAAAAGAATTGGAATAAATAGAAGAAGCTTAATTTGAGATGGAGCTCAAATTTTTCCACTTGGGGATTATGATGTAGGAACATCATCAAGATCAATGCAAATTTTAGTGAGATAGATCATTTTTTGGTTTTTAAGTCTAAGTTTAGCTTATAAGGTTGTGTTTTGTCAATAATAATCTTTATCAAGCTTCACCTTACTCTCTATAGGTCATTTTAGCTTGATTCTTGGTTTCTCACCAAAAACTTCCTATTTAGATATTTGAATTTCTAATAATCTACGAAGGGTATTTTTCACTCTTTGAAGGCCATGTAAAGGGATGCTATTGTTTGTAAGGATCCTTTATGGTATAATAAGTTTTTAAAGAATTATTACCCATTTTGAGTCATTATAAATCTTTTTTAAAGTGAGTCATCATGTTAGTTATATGTGGGAGATATTGTAAAAGATAGTTTTAGTAAAGAAAGAAAAAAAGGAGAATTGGTACTTAAACTAAGTAGTTGGTTACGTGAAGATAGGATTAAGAAGAGGTGATTATAATATTTAAATAAATAAATAAAGGAGCATAAAAATTAAATAGGACAAATAGAGAGTAAGTTGTTGCAGGGCTCTATGTCTATGGGGTGTAATTCAATGAAAGTTGGCAGAGTTTTGTATATCAATTTGAAAAACATTTGAATAAAGAAGACTTTGTTATTATTTAATTATAGTTTTAGGCTCTTTGAATGTGTATGTTTATTATTTAATTATTTTTTAATCTTATTTCATACCTTATGAAGATTATAAAGATTACAAAGATCTAAAAATAGGATACTTGGTAACACAATATAGGTAAAAGGTTATTTTATTTATGTTTGATCAGTTGTATCAACTTTAAAAGCAATTCCTAGAGAAAAAAGAGAATATATGGGTTCAATACAAGTAATAGGAACTTTTAACAGTCCAAAAAATTCAAAAATTCTCTCAATTTTAGCTCTCAGTGAAGTTGCAGATAGTAAACCCTAGGTCAAGGTTTTGAGTCACAAAAAATCTTATAAAACACAAACAAACCATACAAAATGGATAACACTTGGTAGAATGAGGATGTTTATATGGTGAAAGTAGTTTCATTCCTTGAATATCCCTAGAGGACAATTTATTAATGATTGTGTGTCTACAGACTTAAGAAAGGCCTAAAACATGGCTTAATAATAGTTGTCTTTAATTTTCCTTCAAAATTCAAACTACAAAAGAGTATTAAAATATTTATTTGGAATATGTAATATAGGATGAAGATTCTAAAATTACTTGAATAGGTTAGAAGTCCAGATTATTGAAGATGTCTCCATTGTCAAAGGTGATATACCTATTTGAGGGCTATTAGGTCTAATAAAAAACCCTGTTTCCAATTTATTATTTGAACCAAGATAAATAAAAGTATAAAACATGTTTATTGTTATGAAAAATATTTATATAAATACTTTAATATTTTAAATGCACAAGTTATCTCTGATTTGAAATAGTCTTCATCTAAGAAGGTGTGGAAGACCTATGACAAGGTCAAGAAGACTATGTATTTTATCTACTTGCCAAAGGTTCAAACAGTAGTAAGATTAAAGGTTATATTAAGAGTTAAAGGATCTCTATAGAATGATAAAAAAATTATAAAACTATAATATGTCTAAGATATAATAAATGAATTCATTAAGGAAGGTTTCAATCCTAAAAGAAGACCATTTTCTTGTTTTGTTGCAAATCCAAGTACATACAAAGGTCAGGATCAATTTCTTGTTTTAGATAATAAGAAATGGATGGTAATAACTCTTTTCAAGAATAAATAATATTTTTGGATTCAATTACCAAGTTGAGAAGGTTCAAATTCTATACAAAAAGGGAAGGACAGACCTAGTAATAAGAAGGTCTTGTTGAGACCCCGCTTATATCAAATTAGATGAAAGATAAGAAAAGAGTTTGGCCTACTTACATCATATGAGTTGAGCATGTTGATTGTACTATACTCAATGAAATCCTTTCTGTAGGTAAATTTTTCATGAAGGTATAATTTCATTCTAAAAGAATAATATCGTGTTGGGCTTTGGATTAGGTTTAGTATTTGGCACGAATAGTATGATCTATACCACCAATGGAAAGGATAGAAGTGAGGAATAATTCAAATAATTATTATTTAAATCATGGTTTAAGAGTTACAATTGCATAAAGCTACATATCCTCCAAACACTTATATAAGTATTCAATTGTTAAGCCACACTTAGATCTAAATATTAAGTCACTATGAAGTATATTTTTTTCCACAAGAGGGTGTGGAAATATAATATACTATTTTAAGTTGGTTATGACTTTGAGAAAAAAATAGTTAGATGACTAAGAAAGGACACATGTTTGGAAAGATTTGATGTTTATATGATCCATAAATTTGTTGGATTTCCACACTAAGCTTCAAAAACATGGATCATATACTCTTATTTTAATATATGAGTGATAGATGACTATTGTAGAGTACTTTCAATGCTAAAACAAAGACATACAAGTGTTGGAAATGAAATGTGCATCATATTAAATATAATAGGGAAATATAAGAGACAATAAAGCATAGAATGAGCACATTATAAGACTTGGATAAACCCATTGTGGGAAATACTATTGGGTGAGGCAATTATCTCCCATTCCACTATGTAATTTCAAAAATGTTACAAGTTAGTACCAAAAATGCCTCCATGGATAGAGATTTTCATCATTACATTATCCAAAGATTTCACACATGACTACTTTGTAGTTCTTAGACACTTCGCACTACTCCAACACAACTCAAACAACCAATTACAACTTATAAATTATAAGAAAACATCACAAAGGACTCAAAATTGTAACTACAATGTGAATCTAACTACCTGCAACATATACTATATTTATATCTTTCCCACCTTAGAATTTGCGAAATACTTTAGACTAACTATCACCAATAAAAGAAAGCATTTGTAGATGCTTATCTACCCATGTTTTGATTGGTGGTGAAACTACCACTTTAAATAGACTGATAATTTTGAAACTATTAAGGTGGATTCATAACTACCATTCATAGATATAGGTAGTTTCTAAACTATTTAGGTGGTTTCAAAACTTCCAATTTCAGGTACCATTGGTTATGAAATCACCTCTTGCAAGCACCCACTTATTGTGAGGCCAAGAAAGTAGATATTTATTGCAGCACACGAGTCAGAGGCAATGTCACCTTGGAGGTGCTTGTTTGGCTTGAGTGTCCTTTGAGGTAGAGAAGCTGGCATTTATGGGTTGATAAATAGTATATTATGGCTTAGATGCACCAAGAGAAGTCGAATCACTCTTTATATTTGTCAACATTATCCATCGATCCCCATTGGAGCTAGTTTTTTTATTATGTGAGGAATTATTCTCATTCAAAGCATGTCGAGAGTTAGGAATTAATAAGAATTATCAAGTAATATGGTTTGAGGATTAATATATAAATAACATGTTTATTTTAAATACATTTTAAATTGAAAAAATCATTAATGCATCACATTTTAGTCAAATTTACATTGTCTATGAATAATTAAAGTACCATCAAATTATATTCATTTAATGAATAATAATAATAATAATAATAATAATAATAATAATAATAATAATAATATGCTAATAGATAATGGATAGGCCAATATACAAAATCACATTCTAGTTTATAAAATATTTTGTTGATTAATATAAAATAAAAATAAAATTTATTATTTTTGATATATATCAAACATATCTAAAATAAATTGAGTCAATAAATTTTAATAAAATTTTGATGAGAACAAAATAAATTACTTAAACAAAATTATTTAAGACTTATTTATAATTATATTGAATTTAAATCATTTTAAAATAAAAAATCAAATATAATATGCACCTAATAGTTTTAGTTTGATAGTTAGAATGATGATAAAATCATTATATTGAAAACTAGAAGGAAACTTACAATAAGAATCCAATTATTTTACTTTTCTAGTTAAATGATGACCTGAACGTTGGATCTAAAAAAATGTTCAAATGAACTCCTCAAAATTAAGAAGGTTGATATGATTATTTTTAATTATTGAAAATTTTTGTATCAATAATGCCAAGTATAACAATTTCATAGAATTCAACAACACTTGAGATAAGAAAAGAAATTAGAAGATGCAAATCAACTTTCAATATAGAAAGTGGTTTGATAATGAAATATTTTAATACTTGAAAAATAAATTCACATACCACCAAGTGCAATAATTAACCTTCATAAAGCATGAGGAAAATTGAAAATTCTGAAATTCTATAATGGAAGAGGTTCATAAAGCATCTTTTTCTCAAACCCAATATCTTTGAATAAAAATATCTTTTGATTCCTTTTTAACATTACAGAATATTAATATACAAATACTAATTTTGTAATCATTTTTATTATAAATTTCTTATCGTATATTCATTTTTTAAAAATAAAGATTTTAATTAAAACTTGGTCCTCACTTATTTTAATATTAATTTTATGTAAAGCTATTTTGATAGATTAAATTTTTTATTTATATATTTTAAAAAAAAAAAAACTCAAACACTATCAACGTGGAGACTTGTACTTGACTTATTGACTCCTAAGAAAACAATGTATTTTCCATTGTACACTCAAGCCAGTTAGAGGATTTTGTATTTACTTCCAATATGAAGAAATTATATATTATTTTCTAAAAAGGCATGAAGTAAAAAAGTTATAAAACAACTAATCACAATTACGCATAGAACACAATAACATCTCATAAATTAACTGATTTTCATGTTAATTTTTAAAAAATTAACTTCAGCAAACTTTTCACTAAAAAAAATTACTCTCCACCGATCAATATTATTTAATTTAGTATACCATTTTGTTAAAATCTTTTATATGTCAATCTTTCTTCCTTCATATGGATTTAAAATCACAATGTTTTATGAGAAGGATAGGTGCCCAAAAATTTTGATATATTTTAAATATGAAATTTTAGTTAAATATGTAAAAAATGTTATATTTTTTTAGTGGATTATTATTTTAAATGGTAATCATTAAGAATTAAAAATTAAAAGGTATTTATTCTATTAAAGTTGTTTGGAGTATAATTCTGGCTTCGTCTTTTTTATTATGTCAGATTTTGCTAGTAACAAGAATTAATCATAGATAAAATTTTTGTGAGGCAAACAACTTCACCAGTAGATTTTTTTTTTTTTTTTAAATCATATTATTTTGTAAACAATATTTTTTGAAAATGATAGATGTCCAAAAATTCTGATATATTTTGGACACAAAATTTTATGTGGAAAATATTATATTTAAATCACATTGTTTTGTGAATACTGTTTTATGAAAAGGACATATACCCAAAAATTCTGATATTATTTAAACACAAAATTTTAATTAAACATATAAAAAATGTATATTTAAATCACATTATTTTGTGAACAATATTTTATGAAAAGGCCTGGTACCTACAAATTCTGATATACTTTAGACCCGAAATTTTAGCTAAACTATATGTAGAAAATATTCATATTATTTTGTGAACAATATTTAATGAAAATGACATGTACTCAAAAATTCTCATATACTTTAAATGCAAAATTTTAAATAAGCAACATGTGGAAAATGTTATATTTAAATCACATTGTTTTGTGAAAAGTGGCATCATACTGATGTGAAATTTTAGCTAAACTCTGATTCTGTCCTTGTATTTAAGGGCAACCAGATGAGCTGCTTCTCCATATTCCAATTTTATCATTATATTGTTGTAAGTGATAACAATATTTTTTTACAGTTGTAATTGTTGAAGTTGTCATGCCAATTCAGCTAACATTCTCGTTAAACCTAACATACTCGTATAAATTTTAAGATAATCTTGACATGAAATTATATATATCCTAAATTCTAAGATAATTTGGAAAAGTTATTATTGAAAACAGGGGTCAAATAATATCACATAATGAGACAGTCCCAAAAAATTGGATCCACTCATGTCACAGAATTTTAACTAAATTTTAAGATAATCTGGACAAGAAATTATAGACACCTTAAATATTTGGAAAAGATATTATTTAAAACAGGGGCCGAATAATATCACAAAAATCTGATCTGATAGTGATGTGAAATTTTAATTTAATTTTGAGATAGTCTTGACACGAATTTATAGATACCTTAAATGTTTAGAAAATATATTATTTAAAACAAAGGCCAAATAATATTACACAATGAGACAGGGCCAAAAATATCTGATCTATTCATGTCATGAAATTTTAACTAAATTCTGAGATAATCTTGATACGCAATTATAGATAATCTAAATGTCCAGAAAAGATATTATTTAAAACAGGGGTCAAATAATATCACATCATGAAACACCCAAAAAAATATGAGCTAATCCTGATGTGAAATTTTAGATAAATTCTGAAATAGTCTTGACACGAAATTAGATATGCTAAATGTTCGAAAAATATATTATTTAAAACAGAGGCAAAATAATATCATATAATGAGAGAGGGTCAAAAAATATGATCTAATCTTATCACGAAATTTTAATTAATTTCTGAGATAATTTTAACAGAAAATTATAAATACTCTAAATGTTCAGAAAAGATATTATTTAAAACTATTTAAAACAGGTACTATAATGTCACATCATGAAATACACCTAAAAAATATAATTTAATCTTGATGTGAAATTTTAAATAAATATTGAAATAATCTAACAATAAATTCTAGATACTCTAAATGTTCCGAAAAGATATTATTTAAAACATGGTACCAATAATATCACATCATGAAACACACCCGAAAAATGTGATCTAGTCCTGACGCGAAATTATAGATAATGTAAAAGTTATATTTAAAACAGGGGCCACCAGATGAGCTGCTTCCCCACATTCCAACATTATCAATATAGTCTTGTAAGTGATAACAGTCCTTTATTTGCAGTTATAATGGCTGAAGCTGTGGTGCTTGAAGAGCACTCTGTGTTTAGAAGAATTGGAAAATATCATGCCAATGTTTGGGACAGAGATATCTTACAATCTCTTTCATCGCCATTTTGGGTTAGTCACATTCATTATTTGATACCCATTTATTTTCTTTCATGGTTTAGAAGCTCAAGCTAAATTATTATTTTGTTGCATATGCTTAATTTTTTCCAAAGCTAAAAACAAATTTTTGTGTGGCGCATAACAGGCATCATCATACCGCGAAAAAGTGGAAATAATGATTAAGGAGATTAAATCTGATGTGTTTAATGGCTTCATTGGAGATGGTGAAAGTAATCCTAGTAATAATATTATTATTTAGCTCTGTTATTATACGTAATAATAGTAATAATAATATTATGTATAGTAATAATAATATTATGTATGGTAATAATACTACTGCTTTGGGATTTCGAATTCTCAGGCTGAATGGGTATCCTGTGTCTCCAGGTATTTTATCTTCTCTTCTGTTTCAGTTCAGTTGTAGGCACACTGTTTATGAGTGGGCATTTTATTTCTTATATGATGTCATGGATTAAACAGATGTATTTCAGAACTTTAAAGATAAAAACGAGCAATTCGTGTACCTTGGGTCTACCAATGAAGATGAAAGCCAATTAAGATGTATGTTGAGTTTATATCAAGCCTCGAAGATTTCTTTTCCGGGAGAGAATATAATGAGAGAGGCTAAAGCATTCGCCTGATGCCTACAAAAAGCATTTGAAGAAAGCCAGCAATTAAAAGACAAAAGCCAATTTCTAGCAGAGGCAAACATTCCACTTATTTTTTTAATTTGGTCATTAAAAAATTATTTTTTATTCAGAAGAAGATATGGGAGTAGTTAATTAATATGGAATTCGTCAATCAAAAAACCTAACAAATATAAGATATGCATTTCTAGATTGATACATCTGGATGATTTTAGAACTAATATATTAATAACTAAATCATAATTATAATTATAATTATATATATATATATTTTTTTCTTTCTTTTTGTAGGTTGATTATGCTATGAATATCCATGGAGATGTAAGGTCTCAAGATGGAAAGCATGGAACTTTATCCAAATATTTAGACAGGGTATTAATACTTGGATGTTGATGAAAGACGTTTATAAGTAAATCCAAATACTACATCATATTTATTGTTTTAGAAATAAAATAAAATATAATATTAATGTGGATGTGGATGGAAGGCATCTATATATAAGATCTTGTCTAAATCTTATTTTGTAAAAATTAAAACCCTAACAATATTGTTTCCTTTAGAATGTCGTGTGAGAGCTGAAAAAAGATTTTAAATCTAACAATATTGGACTTCAATATTATGCAGGCTCAGCATCACATGGAGCTAAAACATTTATCAGAGTAATACAATGATTATAGTTTTTTATATTTATTACAGTCATATCAAATTAATTGTGTTCCTAATATCGCTAATGCTAATATATTGGAATATTATGTTTATGATCGTATCAGATGGTGGGGTGAAGCTATTGTAAAGCAACTTCATTTCTTTAAACATCGACATGTAGAGTATTACTTTTGGTATACATGTGGATTGTATGAGCCTAAATATACTACAACTAGACTTTTTTATACCAAACTTGGTACCGTCATTACTGTTATTAATGATATTTTTGACACATATAAAACCATTGACAAGCTCATACTCTTTAGGGACGCTTTGATCAAGTAAGTTATTTGGAATTTATTATCATCATGAACATACCTCAATGTAATTCTAATTCTAATTCATGACTATGTAATGTACTTTTTCTATTATTTTAATTTTGATGTTCAACTGGAATATGTCAAAAATGGACCGTCTTCCATGCTACATGCAAATAAGTCTCCAAATTACTTACAAAACATACATGAAAATAGCTACTGTAGCAGAGAAAATTACTATTTAAGTTATGGGATTGGATTTGAATTCACACTCATAGTACAAAATTACTATTTATGTATACTTGTTAATGTGCTTAGTATTAACTTGTGGACATTTATAGGACAAAATTACTAGATCCATTGTAGACAGAAAAGAAGAGCGCCAAAGCCCAGGTAAGATAACAACGAACACAACTTTGAAGACGGTCGGCTTCGCAGATGAAGGCAGGCGAGAGAACGAGTATAGATGCTCGAAGAGTTGCACAATGTGAGAAATCAGGGGATATAAGCAACAAGGCGTTAGGGGAGAAACAGGGAAATACCCTGTTTCAGTTAGAAACAGAATAGTTGGAAAAAAAGGGTGGGACCTTTGCTGAGGTGGTCTCCTCACCCCAAGAAGTGCCCCGATCTGATTCATTCCCTATCAGCTCTGCCATGACACAACCTGTCTTGCAGTTTGCAAAGGAAGAGACTATACTAGTGCTTGAAAATTAAGCATGGTTCTCTACTAGAGGCACTATATGCAGATTTTACAATCTCTGGCTGAAACTCCCAAATCTTCATACCTGAATATTGGAGAACCGGCAACCTCTTATGCAAGGTAAGTTGGAAATTTATCCCAGTGCAAAAAGTTTTTTGTTATAGAATTTAGCTGCCTTAGAGAACAGGGGATTGATCGAAATTAACAGTGAGCTTTGTATCACCATCCCCTGGTCATGAAATGAGAGTTTCTACACTTCAATCCCTTCACATATTCCTTCAATGTTAGACCCATTTGGGTTTTTGTTCCCCGTCTCTCTCTCTAGTCCTGGACTAATCTTTGTTTTATGGCGATACGTAATACCTTAAGATAATTTCTGCAAACTGACACAACCACCTCTGTGCACTCTGACATTAGCTTTCCCAAAATACTTGTCAACATAGACACTTTCAAGAATCTTCCTGCAAAAATAGACCTGAACGCTGAAGACCAGCTGTGAAATCAGACTCTAGACTATGAAGGTTTGCCTTTTCGCTGCCACTTTTACTTCGAGACTGGCCACATATCTACAAACTGAAGAAACTCTGAAAGAAAGAAGGAACCTCTTGAAGGAAATATTTCCTCTGGATTCTAATAGCAAACGATCAGTCTTATTTTCATTGACTGATTGTTGTTTCATGTTTTTCGGCGTTGTTGCAGTTTGTTGTTTGTTGGTTCAGTGTTTTGTTCCTAGGGCTATTGGAAGAGATGTTATGTGTTAATTTAAACATTTTATATTTTTTAATCTATTGTACAAGGTTCCGGATCTTTTCAAAACACAATTTTTAACTTTATAAAATTAAAAAAAATATTAAAAATGTCAAATTTTAAATTTTTTTTTTTTATTTTTTTTAAATAAAAACTATTAAAAATAAAATACAATTAAAAAAAAACAATATGGCTAAAAACTTTTGATAGATTATAATTAAGAAGATTCAAAATGTCAAAAAATATTGTTGATAGTTTTTATATCACATTGATTTATAAATATTTTTCATAAAAAAGAATGTTAAAAAACTAGTTTTAAAAAAATTGTGTAATGGGTAGCACCACATTTTGAAACAGGGTAAAAATAACTAGTAAATGTGATTTATTAAAAAAATAAAAAAAATTAGAGGGTTTTCATCAAATAGATAATTATGTATGTATGTGTTTAATGATTTTTCAGCATCTATATGAAATGTAGGATTTTGAAACAATTATGTCAATATATAACTAGTTTATAAGGGTTAAATGACTATAAAAAAATATGACCTCTTAATTTTATCAACCCCAAAATCTATATAACTAGTTTATAAGGGTTAAATGACTATAAAAAAATATGACCTCTTAATTTTCTCAACCCCAAAATATGTGAATAAGAATATCTTTTGATTCCTCCTTAATTTTAAGAAATATTGATATATAAATACTAATTTTATAAACATTTTTATCATAAGTTTTGTTATGTTTTCATTAACATATTTTCATGCGCTTTCTATTTTTATTTTTATGTTATTTTAATCAAAGCTTCATCCTCACTTCTTCTAATATTAATTTAATGTAAATTATTTTAATGAATTAAAGTATTTACCTATATATTAAAAAAAAAAAAAAAAAAACTATCAACTTGGAGACTTGTACTTCATTCAATGATTCCTTAAGGAGACAATGTATTTTCCATCGTACACTTACAAGGTAGAATTTGTATTTCCTTCCCAGATGAGGAAATTACATATTATTTTCTAGAAAGATGTCCATCCAAAAAGCTATAGAACTTCTAATCAAAATTAACAATATAACACAATATGAATGGATAAATCAAGGTAAGAGAGATGAAGTGACTCATGTAAGGAAAAAATAGTGCATCACGTTAGAATAATCGTTCCCATTAGTCGAAGGCAACTGTTGCAGGCACATAGCTATAACAGCAAGAGGTTGTGCTGCCAAACGGTTATTCCTCCTAAATAAAATGTTTTGATTGAATTTGATGCTAAGGTCTTTGCTTTAAAAAAAAATTAAATAACTACTACTAGCAGAGCCAATCTTAGACCTCCCCAACCTTGTTTTGTGAAAAAGTTGGATGCATTCCAATAAAGTTTTTTCAACCATAATCTTCTAAAGAAGAAAAGTCTGACATTCTATAATAAGATTTTAGATGGCAAACTTATGGGTTTTTGGTGGCCAAGACATAAAACCATCGATGAAAGGATCAATTTTCATTGGAAAATCTTAGTGAAGGGTAGAGTAAGTAGCTAGTTTAGTGGAGGAGGTTTTTATGAAATTTTTTTTGAGTTGAAGCATGATAAAAAAATTATTTTCAAAAGCGGTCCATATTTTATGGGATCAAAGGGAATTTATTTGAACAGTTAATCAATTTCAATTTAACTAAATGCATACCCAAGGTTGTCTTTTTGGTTGATGTTGAACTTTCAATAGAAGTTTGGAAGAAATTATAAAAATGCTTATGAAAACAATAATTGGGAGGATAGATCGAAGGAGCTGGAAGAAAGAGCCTTGATTTGTAAATTTATTAGAGCTTGACCAAGTAGGGATGCAATGAAAAGGAAGATGGGTTTGAATTGGTACTTATATCCAAGGCCAGAGATCAAGGTCATTACAAAGGGATTTTTTCAAGTAATTTTTCAATTAGACAATGACAAGGATAGAATTATTTAATGTGGGTCATGGTTTTTCAGAAACGTTGGTCTGTATTTAAGATTTTGGTCCCCAAATTTTATTCCAATAGATGAATGAATATATGATGTTTCGATGTGGGTGAGATTGTATAGACTACGAATAGAATACTAGAGTGAGGATATTTTGAAGCTTTGTGTGGAAAATTTAGAGTAGTTTGATTGAGTATCAGATGTGATAACCTCAGGGGATTTAGGCACCTATGTTAGAATGGATCTTAACAAGCACGTTCTAAAAGAAATAAGGCTATCTTTGAGTAAAGATTGGATTTAGGACTAGCATTTTGAATGCTTTCTTTTTAGATGCTTCTCTTGTAGGCATATAGGACATAACATAACTACTTGTCCTGTGATGAAGAAGATGGAATCAAGGGTTGGTTGGGAAAGGGAAGAAAGGGGAATGAATACATGGTCAAGAGTTAGAACTCTAGCTCGGGTTATTTGGGAAAGAAGAAGGTGTGGAGAAATAAGATTAATTCAAAGAAAAGGTAAAAGTGGTTTCTTTGGAGACATCGCTCTCAGTTTTTCTTACCAGGTAAGTTTGTTTTGGACACTACCCTTATCTCTAATTCAGATTTGTAGAAGGAGAACTCCTCTAGAAATGAATTTCTGATGGATATAGGGGGGAGAAAATTGATCTTGATATGAAGGGACTCTCCTTGGAAGAAATTGAAGATGTTTTAAGGCTGAAGATGGAGAATCTTGATCAAAAGGAAAATATTCCACTAGCCTTAGCCCAAGTGGGGGAGCAAAAGAAGAAAGCATTAGAAGTAGGCAAGGAAAATATTTATATGGGTTTGGAAGTCATGGATTTGGGAGTGGAGGAGGTTGAATCCCTAGAAGATAGCCCCCTCTCTTATAGAGATATCATACAAAGGTAGAGGAAACTCATTTGTAACAAGGTGCTCCAAGTGCTTTCAAATCTCAGCAGCAATCAAGCATTGTCCTTCCATGGGACTTCCAAAGGGGAAAAGTAAGAAAAAATAAGTGATAAGATTCAATCTGAGACTCAAGATGACTTAGAGCAAGGGACCAAAGTATTCTCACTAAAATGTATTTGGGTGGAAGAGTTACTTCTACCACTAAGAAATTATGATAATCCTAAGCTAGAATGTCAAAGGGCTACACACCGCTAATAAGTGCACATGGTTAAGCAACTTGTGGAGATTTGGAAGATGGTCATTTTCCTACTTCAGGAAACCAAGATAGGAAATGAGTTGTGGAGCTAGTCTACCAAGGGTTATTAGTTTGGGGATGAAGGGATTGTTGTTGTTGTAGTTGAATTTGTAGGGTGTTATCTATTTTTTGGAGCCTTAAAGTGTACAATTACATGTCATGGTTAAAGAATCGAAAAATAAAAGCTTCTTATTATTTTCCAATATTTATGAGCCAATGTCTATGGAAGGGAAAAAATAATTGTGGTATAAATTATTGTGTTTGAATAGAGGGAGTAATATAGTAGATTGAATCTTGGGAGAGGAATTCAATAACACTTTGAGAATCTCAGATAAGAATAGGTTTTTGTTATGCTTACCTAGTCGATGAATGATTTCAATATCCTTTATCAAGAAGTAGGTCTTTCATACATTGACCCTTATATCTCTAACTTCACTTATAATAATAGGAGGCAAGGGGACTCGATGATATTGGAAAAAAATGATATGCATCTTCTAAACTCTAGGATGTTAGGGAAAAAGATTAAGTTTATATAAAAAGTCATTGATTTTTCTAGTTTAGATCACTGGATGATATTTCTTAAGAAATAAGAAGATATGAAACCAGGGGGGATTCCATTCATATTTGAATTCATGTGGGTGCAAGATCCATCCTTCACTTCCCTTGTTGAAAACTGTTGGGAGAAGAGAGTTTTTGGATTGAAATTCTACATTGTAAATCAAAATATGGAAGGAATAAAGAAGGAAACATTGATCTAAAACAAGTAGAAATTTGGAAATATATTTGACATAAAAATAGTGGTGTAAGAGGAGCTTAGAGCTTTGTAGCACACTTTGAAAGATGGCGAATGGTCAGAAGATTTGTCAACTCTTGACAGTAGTCTATTGTTAGAACATCTGAAAATCCTTTCCCAAGAAGAAACGTTTTGGAGATCAAAGCCTAGAGCATTATGGTTCAAAGAAGGAGATCAAAATACAAAATTATTTCATCTCTCTACCTCTATATGAAGAAATGAGAAAAGGATAGATAAGTTAATCACCCCAGATGGGATGGTTTTGGAGGATATTTTAGAGATCAAGAAGGAAGAAATACTTTACTATGAGGATCTATTGAAAGAGGAGGAGAAACTAAGAGAGATAGCTTGGGACTGGTTCCTCAAGTTTATTCCAAAGTTGGTGTCAAAATATATGAATCATAAGTTAATGACCCCTATCTCCCTTGAATAGGTTAGAAAGGTTATTTTTAGTCTAGGGGAGAATAAGACTCCTAATCTGGATGGTTTGTAGGCATGGTTTTTTGAACATTTGTGGGAGCTAGTTGGTAAGAATGTTTGGACACTAGTTGAGGAGTGGAGTAGAAGAATTTTTTAAGGAATGGAATAATACCATTTTGGATATTGTTAGGAATATAGAGGAATATTGTGTGGAGGAAATCATATCTAAAGAGAGGTGGTTTCATCATTGGTAGGCAAATCCTAGATTATATTTCAGTGACTTATGAGATTTTCCATTCCCTTTAGTAGTCTAAAACACCTAGTATGTGCATTAAACTTGATATGATAAGCTTATGATAGAATTAATTGGAGCTTCTTGGATCAAATATTAGAAATTTTTGGTTTTATCAAAGATTAGAGATAGTGATTGAAGAATTGTATCTCCACGGCTTCTTTCTCAATCTTGGTGAATGGATCAGTAGCAACTTATTTTAACTCATCTAGAGGGATTAGTTAGGGTGACCCAATTTCCCCTATTTATTCTAGATTGTCATTGAGGTAGTAGGGAGGGTGCTTATGAAAGATAAATAAAATGGGAAGTTGAAGGGGTTGTTGTTTAGTGCAAATATTAAAAATATAACTCATCTTCAGTTTGTGGATAACCCCTTCTTTCTTGGTGACCCTTCAAAGATTGAATCCAAAACGCTAAAATGTATCCTAAATGTCTATGAGTAAGCGATAGCGCAAAAGGTGAGCATTTATACATCTAATTTTTCCATTAATGTCAAAGAGAGAATGAAATAAAAAAATATTGGCATTATGGAGTTTGGCAAAAATAAGATTCATGGGTCCTATTTAGGAATGCCACTATTTTTTGGAAGTAACTGCTCAAATCTTTGGCAACTAATGATGGATCTTATCTAGAAGAAGTTGGGGGTGGATGATCCAAAGGACATTTTTATATGTTCTAAGATATTACCAAAAATAGTATAATGTAGAAGAGCATTCCAAGAGCTTTTTAATGCCTATTATAACACAAAAAAGGACATCATATGCTCCAGCTATCATTGGTCAAAGTTTGGTCAATAAGTAGTCAAATTTGGTCAAACTAGAATGGAAAAACTAGGAGTTGACACGTGGTAGAGAGATCCAAGTAAAATGTGGACTAATAGCAACTTTCCATGTGGCAGGGTAACTCAACATTATGTGGTATGATTGGAGGATGTGACGATGGCCCACCAAGACCACTTCATTAACGAATGTTGATAAGCCTTAAAGCACGTATTTTGTTATTATCCCATGCAATTGGGATATGTCACAATACTAATGCCTAAAAGTAATCCTTCGACACATTTTATAAGCTTGTTCAAATTTATCCCAAGGTATGTGGGATATTATAAATTGTTTAAAGCCTTAACAAGGTGATACGTGGAAGGTAAAAGCTATACATGGGCATTAAGTCGATTACATGGTGAAATGGGATATTTTAAAGCCTTAAGACTATGGAAATTAAATCCCACCTTAGTAAAGGGGGATAAACATATCATTCAAACCTAGTTGATAAATCAAAACTCCATATAATTTGTAAAGGGGATAATTCTAAATCTCATAAAAAATTGTAAAGGGATGATTATGACATCCACTATATGTGGATCCTCAAGAAGTATATAAAGGGGTGAGGGGTTATTGGAAAAATCATTCAAAAGCATTATAAGTTCTCAAAACATTTATTGGAGGAGAACAAGAAGCAAATAAGAGTTCGTCAGAAGTAATTTAGTGTGGAGTGGAGATTTTGTAGAACATGTATTTTTCAGGGCTTTCTCAAGTCAAGACAATTGCTTGGTATCCCTTCTAAAAATACATTGTGATGTAATAATTAAATTTCTTTTGATATAATTTATATATTGGTTCATGTTTTATCAAACCCGAAGACGTAGCCCCTGAAAAGGCAAACTTTGTTATCAAGTGCAAGTGTATTACTTATTTTTGAACATTTGTTTCTTGTTCTTTTTAATCATTAAATATTTAGCTTTAAATTAATATGCCAATTTTCATGTAATTTTACGTAAAAATGACAAATTATTCCTTATCCATTTTTAATTAGTTTTTAATTAGTGAGGTCACTTACTGTTTACGGATCAGTGGAAAGGGAAATGGCTTTCGTTGGTGGCTGTAATTCAGCTAATTCAATCTTATTTACAAGCAATGCCTATTTTTCTATTATAAGTATTTAAAATTACCAAAAAGATTAGGAAGGGTATTGCGAATATTCAAAGGGATTTCCTTTGGAATGGTTTGGAAGGCAATGAAAAATTTGCACTTGTTTCCTAGTTAAAATTTGCACACCCAAATCTTAGGGTGGTTTAGGACTGCGAAAGTTGGATAGAATGAAAAAAACGTCGGGCAACGATGGAAATTTTCCGAAAATTCAATAACACATAGCTTCATTTTCATTATATACTCAGCAATTTGTCTGACCGATATTGTTGAATTGAGTACCTTAAAAAAACCTACAAAACTTCAAAGCACAAAAATATAACTCAGTCTAAAAAAAAATTAATATTATTGAATCTGAAAATGGGACATACGACACAAAGGTTGTTATACTAATGTTTTCAAAATGCTCTACTATATGTAAAATTGGGTTGGAAAAACTATTGAAACACTCAAAAGTCTAAACTTCAAAATCCCATCAATTCCTAAAACCATTCATGCGGCTAAAGCAGGGCGGACTAAACCAGGGGTGGACTAAACAAGGTGCTTACTAAACCAGGTGACACGGAAATCACGTTGGCTGAAAACCACCCCTTCAAAACCATGAATCCCCTTCAAAAGAATGGAAGCAGTCTCTCTCTTTCCCAAACTAGAGGAATCGAGACTGCATCAGCCCCTTTGGCCATTTCAGCAATGGCTCTTAGAAATAAATGGATTTCACGTGCAGAGGTGTATTGGGGTAAAAAAATGCAGGATGAAAGAAAGATCAGGAGGCTTGGTGATTAGATTAGGTTTTAGTTTCATTGAATCTGTATAATCGCAAAACAAAAATATACAATTCCTCCGGCTTTCTTTGCACCTTCGAAGAAATTGGTAGTATTTAAGTGATGATTTAAGTAATGGAAAGAATTTAGAGCAATAATGGTTAGCAATTTTCTTTTCATATTATTATGTGTTTATTTGGAATTATTTTTTGAAGGATTTATTTTTAATCTGGATTTAAAATTAAGATCAGTTAATTTGGATTACATGATAATCTTCAATATTTTAAAAGAAACAATTAAATTAAAAAAATATATTATGTTGGTGGGATATGTTTTTTTTACCAGCATTATTCAGAGAACTAAAAGATAAGTATATAACATTCTTCAAGATATTCAAAGATGAATGTGTATTTGAATTGGTTAGGAAGGGAGGATATTTAAACTTTGTATAATTATTTTTATAAAGAAATAAAATAAGTTTAATGTTTTTGATTTAGTATTCTAAGGATTTTATATATATAAGTTTAAATGACATTATCAAATAAGTTTTTATATAAATAGTTTATATATTCAATTGAATATATATATATATATATTTCACATTCATCATATATAAAAGTAGTAAAGAATAAACACATTTTGCTAAATATAGTAAAATTTAATTATGATTCAAATAAAAGGTATATACTTATTATATTTTATAGGGTGAATTTGTAATCTCCCCTTCAAGATTATATATTATTGTTAGGATTTTGGTTTTTTAATAAATGGATTGTTGTCATTCTTTATTAATAGAAAATATATTACATCCAAAATTTTATAAAAATATACAATTAGATGAAAATCTAAACTTTGAAAATATAAATAACATATAACAATTTTTAAATATTAAAAATGTCAAATTTTATATTTAGAAAAAAAAATTATTATTATTATTTTTTAAATGTTATTAAAAAAATTAAAAATAGACATAATATATAATAATAATAAATTACCAACAACATATTAAAAAAAATTGTTGATAGATTATAATTAAGAATATACAAAATATTAAAAACGTTATTGATAGCTTTTGTATCAACAATGTCAAATATAACAATTTTATAGAATTCAACAATACTTGAAATAAAAAAAGAAATTAAAATATGCAAATCAACTTTCAATATAAATAGTGGTTTGATAATGAACGATTTTATTACTTGGAAAATAAATTTACATACCACAAAGTGCAATGATTAACCTCTATAAAACATGAGGAAAATTGAAAATTCCAAGATTTGAATGAGAATATCTTTTAATTCTTTATTAAGATTACAGAGTATTAATATACAAATACTAATTTTGTAGTCACTTTTATCATAAATTTCCTTCTACATATTCATTTTTTTTAAAACATAATAATTGTAATCAAACCCTGGTCTTCACTTATTCTAATATTAATTTTATGTAAAGTTAGTTTTATAGATTAAAATATTTATTTATATATTAAAAAAAAAAACACGAACACCATCAACGTGGAGACTTGTACTTGATTTATTGACTCCTTAAGGAAACAATGTATTTACTCAAGCTAGATTTTGCATTTACTTCCAATATGAAGAAATTACATATTGTTTTCTAAAAAGGCATGAATTAAGAAAGTTATAGAACAACTAATCACAATTACCCATAGAACACATGACTCGCGTCAGAAAATAATTAGTGCATCACGTTAGGACAAGGCAATTGCAAGCACAGCTATAACAACAAGAGGTTGTGATCCTAAATGATTATTCCTCCTAAATAGAAGGTTTTGACTGGCTTTCATGTTAAGATCTCTGCTTTAAAAAAAAAAAAAAACTGTAGTGAACTTTTCACTTTATCTTTATATATAAAAATATAGTATATCATGTTATTAAAATCTTTTATATATCAAATTTTCTTTTTTTATTATATAGATTAAAATCACAATGTTTTATGAGAAGGGAAGGTGCTCAAAATTTTTGATATATTTTAAATACGAAATTTTAGTTAAATATGTAAAAAAAAGTTATAATTTTTTTTGTTGATTACTATTTTACGTGATAATTATTAAGCGCTAAAGATTATAAGGTACTCATTCTACTAAAGTTATTTGGGACATGATCTCGGTCTCATCCCTTTTGTCATGTCAAATTTTATTAGCAACAATAATTAATCCCAAATAAACTCTTTGTGAGACAAACAACTTCACCGGTAGAAAATATTATATTTAAATCACATTATTTTGTAAACAATATTTTATGAAAATGACAGGTGTCCAAAAATTCTGATATACTTTAGACACCAAATTTTAGATAAACAGCATGTGGAAAATATTATATTTAAATCACATTGATTTGTGAACAATGTTTTATGAAAAGGACATGCCCAAAAATTCTGATATTCTTTAAACAGAAAATTTTAATTAAACGTGTAAAAAACGTTATATTTAAATCACATTGTTTCGTGAACGATATTTTATGAAAAGGACAGGTACCCAAAAATTCTGATATACTTTGGACCGAAATTTTAGCTAAACAATATGTAGAAAATATTTATATTATTTTGTGAACAATATTTTATGAAAATGACATGTACTCAAAAATTATGATATACTTTAAATGCAAGATTTTAAATAAACATGTAGAAAATGTCATGCAATAAATATTGAAATAGTATTGAGAGTAAATTATAGATACCCTAAATGTTTGGAAAAGATATTATTTAAAACAGGGGTCAAATAATATCACATACTGAGACAGGGTCAAAAAAATTGGATCCACTCATGTCACATAATTTTAACTAACTTTTAAGATAATCTTAACATGAAATTATAGATACCTTAAATGTTCGGAAAATATATTATTTAAAACAGGGGCCAAATAATATCACAAAAATATGGTCTAATGGTGATGTGAAACTTTAATTAAATTTTGAGACAATCTTTACACAAAATTATAAATACCTTAAATGTTTGGAAAATATATATGTAAAACAAAGGCCAAATAATATCACATAATGAGACAGTTCCAAAAAATCTGATCTACTCATGTCATGAAATTTTAACTAAATTTTGAGATAATCTTGACTCGAAATTATAGATATCCTAAATGTTCGAAAAAGATATTATTTAAAACAGGGACCAAATAATATCACATCATGAGATGCCCAAAAACTCTAAGCTAGTCCTGATGTGAAATTTTAGTTAAATTTTGAGATAGTCTTGACATGAATTTAGATATGTGAAATGTTCTAAAAATATATTATTTAAAACAGGGGCAAAATAATATCATATAATGAGATAGACCCAAAAAAAATGATATAATCTTATCACAAAATTTTAAATAATTTTTGAGATAATCTTAACAGAAAATTATAAATACCCTAAATGTTTCGGAAAAGATATTATTTAAAACAAGTACCAATAATATCACATCATGAAATACACCCAAAAAAATGTGATCTAAATTTGATGTGAATTTTAAATAAATATTGAAATAGTCTTAACAGTAAATTATAGATACTTTGTAAATGATATTATTTAAAACATGATACCAATAATATCACATCATGAAACACACCCAAAAAATGTGATTTAATTTTGATGTGAAATTTTAAATAAATATTGAAATAATCTTGACAATAAATTATAGATACCCTAAATGTTCCGAAAAGATATTATTTAAAACATAATACCAATAATATTACATCATGAAACACACCCAAAAAAAAGTGATTTAAAACAGGGGCCACCACTAACACACTCTTTAGACCATGCAAGATATTCTGCCATTGTATTTAAGGGCCCCCAGATGAGCTGCTTCCCCACATTCCAACATTATCATTAGTCTTGTAAGTGATAACAGTCTTTTATTTGTAGTTGTAATGGCTGAAGCTGTGGTACTTGAAGAGCACTCTGTGTTTAGAAGAATTGGAAAATATCATGCCAATGTTTGGGATAGAGATTTCTTACAATCTCTTTCATCGCCATTTGGGGTTAGTCACATTCATTATTTAATAGCGATTTCTTTTCTTTCATGGTTTAGAACCTCAAGCTAAATTATTTTCATTGAGCAAAACTCTTGTATTGTCTTTCCAAAATTGAGCGAGTAACTCTTTGAGAGTATCGGCTATAGCCTTGTCCTTTTGTGGAAGTCTACCAGAGAATACCTAGAGCTCATTGGTATTAGGTTCATTAACTCTTTCATGTCTTTCAATTGTTTTCATTAATGTTTTTTTTTTAATATTAAGTGTTTGGCTTGTTCTCAAAACCATTCATTTTTTCCCTATTTGATCACTTAGTGCATAAGTTGTAAGTATATGCCGAGCAGCATTACAATCTTGGGTGCGTGATTTTGGGCCTACAATATGATATGCATCATGTAGATTTTTAATAATTTCATTATTTCCATCATCCATGTTAGATGTTCTTAGTCCTAATATGTAAATTATAGGTCTCATCTTAATCAATTTTATCAATGAAATAAATAATTGACATCTCTGACTATCATAATCCAAATTATGAAAGAATATATCCAAAAATTGTTGAGCTAGTCTTCTTGAATGGTGATCAGATATTTTGTTATGCATTAGTTCTAGAATATTTTCATCAACTTCAATTAAGTACTTTTCTTTTCTATGCACAATTCTTGGAGGTGTTATTAATGGTGGAATTTATTGAGAGGGTGTTTCAAAATCATTATTAATTTCATTGTTTAGAGGTGGGATGACATTTTCTTCATTGTTTATTTCTTCATTATATGTTTCCATGATTTTTTTTAATGTTTAATTTCATCATTATTTGGTTCCATTGAATTTTATTCATTTATG
>JARHVA010000117.1:35000-67500 GCA_037957365.1 Torreya grandis | reverse complement strand
AATTAAGAATTATGAAAAACATGAGCAAAGTCCTAAAAGACATTATAAGTATATTATGAAGCAGGTAGTAGAAATGCAAGGATATGGATAAATCTATGTAAAATTAGGAACAAGTAAAGTTATGGGTAGATTTAGAACAAATGATAAGAAAAAACCATACATATAGCCATGTAGGAAGATGGAGAAACAAGTAAACAAAGATGGAATGACTATCAAGATTTTTTTTTAGTGAAATTTCAAATAACATAGATAATAAAGAAGATGTGAAGAATCGTAATATCCTTGAAAAGACCACTGAGTATCCTAAATATGAATTAAATTTGTGTTAAGCATGTTGTTGGTATAGGTATAGAAATATAGTGGCAAGAAAACATAGAAAAGAAAAGAGTTAAGGAACAATATCTCAAGGTAGAATAAGGAAAGGAGAAGAACATTTAAACTTCTCATGAAAAATACAATTTGGACAAACAAGCAAGTTTGATGAAGGACAATATCAGTCCAAGAACAAGCAAGTTCAAATTGGTATTATAAGAGCAACAATAATCAAGTTACATGGAAATAAAACTGTAAAACAAGAAACCACAAGAAGATAAACAAAGAAGGCAATGGAAAGGTGAGTATATTCATGGCTTGGTAGTCATAATTTATATAATTTCATGGTTTTGTTTATCATTTCAATCCCATGAAGATTGAATGAAAATTATTGTCAAAAGAATAGATCAGTATGGAGTATATGAGCATTCCTTAACAAAGTCAAGAGGAAGAAGTTATGACATAAGAGAGGGAATAACAATTGAGAATAGGACTTTAGGGGAAAATTATGACAAAAAATAAATAGAGGCAATAGTAATGAAGGATAAATAAATTAATAAACTAAAAATAAATGTGAACTTAATGAAGGTAGTCATCAAACTACAAAGGCAACAAAGCAAGACAAGGAAGGAGAAAATTAAAAAAAAGGATCAGCAAGTAAGTAAGAGAGAAAGTGGATAGTAGGAAAATATGAATAAGTAGATAATTAGAAGAGGAAGACAAAAAGGAAAGAGAAACAAGAATTGGAAGAAATAAAAGAAGCTTCATTTGAGATGGAGCTCAAATTTTGCCACTTGGGGATTATGATACAGGAACATCATCAAGATTAATACAAATTTTAGTGATATAGATCAATTTTTGGTTTTTAGGTCTTATCTTAGCTTATAAGGTTGTGTTTTGTCATTAATAATCTTTACCAAACTTCACCTTATTTTGTGTAGGTCATTTTAGCTTGATTCTTGGTTTCTCGCCAAAATTTTCCTATTTAGATATTTGAACTTCTAATAATCTATGAAGGGTGTTTTTTCCTCTTTGAAGACCATGTAAAGGGATGATATTGTTTGTAAGGATACTTTATGGTCTAAAAAGTTTTTATAAAATTATTACCCATTTTGATTCATTATAAATATTGTTTAAAATGAGTCATTATGTTAGTTATATGTAGGAGACAATGTTAAAGATAGTTTTAATAAAGAAAGAAAAAAAGGGAGAATTGGTACATAATCTAAGTAGTTGGTTGCGTGAAGACATGATTGAGAAGAGGTGATTATAAGTTTTAAATAAATTTAGAAAGGAGAATAAAAATTGAAGAGGAAAAATAGAGAGGAAGTATTTGCAGGGCTTTATGTCTATGTGGTGTAATTCAATGAAAGTTGATAGAGTTTTTTATATCAATTTGAAAAACTATTGAATAAAGAAGACTTTGTTATGATTTCATTATAGTTTTAGGCTCTTTGAATGTGTATGTTTATGATTTAATTATTCTTTAATCTTATTCCATACCTTATGAATATTATAAAGGTTACAAATATCTAAAAATAGGGTACTTGATAACATAATCTAGGCAAAAGGTTATTTTATTTATGTTTGATCAATTGTATAAACTTTAAAATCAATTCCTAGAGTAAAAAAATAATATATCAGTTTAATACAAGTAATAGGAACCTTTGATAGTCCAAAAAATTCAAAATTTCTCTAAATCTTAGCTCTCGATGAAGTTGCAAATAGTAAACCCTAGGTCAGGGCTTTGAGCCACAAAAAACTTATAAAACACAAAAAAACCATTAAAAATGGATAAAACTTGGTATAATGTTGCATGAGGATGTTTATATGTTGAAAGTAGGTTCATTCCTTGAATATCCCTAGATTACAATTTATTAAGTATTGTGTGTCTGCAGACTTAAGAAAGGCCTAAAACACGGCTTAATAATAGTTGTCTTTAATTTTCCTTCAAAATTCATACTACAAACGAGTCTTAAAATAGTTACTTGGAATATGTAATATAGGATGAAGAGTCTAAAATTACTTGAATAGGTTATAAGTCCAGAGTCTTGAATAAGTCTCCATTGTCAAAGTTGATAGACCTGTTTGAGGTCTATTAGGTCTAATTAAAAACCTTGTTTCCAATTTATTATTTGAACCAAGATAAATAAACATATAAAACATGTTTATTGTTATGAAAAACATTTATATAAATAATTTAAGACTTTAAATGCACAAGTTATCTTTGATTTGAATTACTCTTCATCTAAGAAGGTGTTGAAGACCTATGACAAGGTCAAGAAGACTATGTATTATATCTACTTGCCAAAGGTTTAGACAATAGTAAGATTAAAGGTTATCTTCAGAGTTAAAGGAGCTCAATAGAATTAGAAAAAAATCATAAAAATATCATATGTCTAAAATATAATAAATGAATTCATTTAGGAAGGTTTTGAGACTAAAAGAAGACCATTTTCTTATTTTTTTGCAAATCCAAATACATACAAAGGTCAAGATCAATTTCTTGTTTTAGATAATCAGAAATGGATGGTGATAACTCTTTTCAGGAATAAATAATATTTTTGGATTCAATTACCAAGTTGAGAAGGCTCAAAGTCTATACAAAAAGGGATGGACGGACCTAGTAATAAGAAAGTCTTGTTGAGACATGTTTATATCAAATTGGATGAAAGATAAGAAAAGATTTTGGCCTACTTACATCATAGGAGTTGAGCATGTTGATGGTACTATGCTCAATGAAATTCCTTCTATAGGTACATTTTTCATGAAGGTATAATTTCATTCTAAAGGAATAATATGTGTGTTGGGCTTGGGATTAGGTTTAGTACTTGACATGACTATGATGATCTATACCACCAATGGAAAGGAGAGAAGTGAGGAATAATTCAAAGAATTATTCTTCAAAGCATGGTTTAAGAGTTAAAATTTCATAAAGCTACATATCCTCTAAACAATTATATAAGTATTCAATTATAAAGCCACACTTAGATCTAAATATTAAGTCACTATGAAGTATATTTTTTTCATGAGAGGGTGTGGAAATATAATATACTATTTTAACTTGGTTATGACTTTGAGAAAAAAATAGTTAGATGACTAAGAAAAGACACATGTTTGGCAAGAATTTATGTTTATATGATCCATAAATTTGTTGGATTTCCACACTAAGCTTCACAAGCATGGATCGTATAATATTATTTCAATATATGAGTGATAGATGACTATTGTAAAGTACTTTCAATGCTAAAACAAAGACATACAAGTGTTGGAAATGAAATGTACATCGTATTAAATATAATAGAGAAATATAAGATACAGTAAAGCATAGAATGAACACATTATAAGACTTGGATAAACCCATTGTGGGAAATACCATTGGGTGAGGCAATTATCTCCCCTCCCACTATGTAATTTCCAAACTGGTACAAGTTATTACCAAACATGCCTCCATGGATAGATATTTTCATCATTACATTATCCAAAGATTTCACACGTGACTACTTTGTAGTTTGTAGACACTTCGCACTGCTCCAACACAACTCAAAAAACCAATTACAACTTGGAAATGATGAGAAAACATTGAAAAGGACTCAAAATTGTAACTATAATGTGAATCTAATTTCAATACTTCTGACTGACTTCTCTGATGTTAACTACTTGCAACACATACTATATTTATGTCTTTCCCACCTTGGAATCTACCAAATACTTTAGACTAACTATCGCCAGGAAAAGGAAGCATTTATAGTCGCTTCTCTACACATGTTTTGATTGGTGGTGAAACTACCGCTTTAAATAGACCGATAATTTTGGAACTATTGAGCTGGATTCATAACTACCATTTGTAGATACAATAAATTTCTAAACTATTCAGGTGGTTTCAAAACTTCCAATTTTAGGTACCATTGGTTATGCAATCACCTCTTGCAAACACCCACTTATTGTGAGGGCAAGAAAGTGGATATTGATTACAACACACGAGTAAGTGGTAGTGCCACCTTGGAGGTGCTTGTTTGGCTTGAGTGTCCTTTGAGGTAGAGGAGTTGGCTCCTGGGGCATTTATGGGTTGATAAATAGTATATTATGGCTTAGATGCACCAAGAGAAGCATAATCACTTTTTATATTTGTCGACATTATCCATTGATCCCCATTGGAGCTAGTTGGTTTATTATGTGGGGAATTTTTATCCTTCAAAGCATGTCGAGATTTAGCCATTAATGAGAATTATCAAATAATATGGTTTGAGGATTAATATATAAATAATGTGTTTATTTTAAATACATTTTAAATTAAAAAAAATCATTAATCCATCACATTTTAGTAAAATTTACATTGTATATGAATAATTAAAGTACCATCAAATTATATTCATTTAATGAATAATAATATGCTAATAGATAATGGATATGCCAATATATATAATCACACTCTAGTTTATAAAAAAAATTGTTGATTAATATAAAATAAAAATAAAATTTATTATTTTTTATATATATCAAACATATCTTAAATAAATTGAGCCAATAAATTTTAGTAATAATTTTATGAGAACAAAATAAATTACTTAAACAAAATTATTTAAGACTTATTTAAAATAATATTGAATTTAAATCATTTTAAAATTAAAAAAACAAATATAATATGCACCTAATACTTTTAGTTTGATAGTTAGATGATGATAAAGTCACTATATTTGAAAACAGAAGGAAACTTACAATAAGAATCCAATTATTTTGCTTTGCTAGTTAAATGATGACATGAATGTTGGATCTTGAAAGGATGTTCAAATGAACTCCTCAAAATTAAGAAGGTTAATATGATTATTTTTAAGCTGGAGGCTTTATACAATGGGGCAAGGTCCCAGGATTCATCTCACAAGCAACAAGAAATTGTATATGCTATTACAAACCAATCAAAGGTTGGCACAAAGTTGACATGTTGTTTCATGGCTAGTGCTCCATGGCATAGAAGAATGGAATACGTGGGTAGATATGTAGTTGGACAGGTGGGTATCACTCCTTGATGTTTCTTGATGGTTTGAAGTAATATATTATTGGGTATTACGCTGGATGGTAGATGATCAAGACAGGTTATTCCCACTCCAGTGTCGCCCCTTTCATTGGTTTAAGTCGGCAAGTTGGTTCAATATAAGTTTCCCCATTCTACAATGTAATGGATAAAAATGATTACAGTTAGTAAAAAAAGATTTTCCATCCTACAAGTAATGTTTATTATATTATCCATTTTTAATATGTGCTCTGTAGAAAATAAATCCATCTCTTTCATAGGCTACATATTGAAATCTGGGTATTATTGTATTTCATTTCCATTTCCTGCATTCAAACTTGAAATCCTAGAAACATTATTTTCATCATCCTAATTGGAATGGATTAGAAATAAACACTCCACATAAATTTGTCAATGGATTTTATTATTAATGCATTTAAATCCGACAAACAATGATAAGGTATAGTTTTCTAGTTATTACAAGAATCAAATAATTTTATTTATAAGAGTCTTTATAGTAGTCTCCTCCTATAGTAATCATGCCTATCACCCTCAGACCAAAAGTTTTCATCTTGGGTTAAGATAAGAGGAATTTCACAAGACATTTGAGTAATTAGATTGGAAACACAAACCTTTAAATTGCATCAATTTAATTTTTGATTTTTCACTTCATGTTCAAAGGGATTGAGGATCACGAACAGTAAGCCTACATCACCTGGTATAATGAAATCCCACAAATCAATTGTGACATTTGGAGGCCAAAAAGAAAGAGATCTGGTTGAGGCAACAATGAAAATTTTCTATAAATTCAATAAAACAAAGATTCATTTTCATTATATACTCTACAATTTGTCTAACTGATATTGTTGAATTGAGTACTTTAGGGTATTTATAATTTAATGTCAAGACTATTTCAAAATTTAGTTAAAATTTTATATTGGGATTAGATTATATTTTTGAGTGGGTTTCATGATGTAATATTATTGGTACCATGTTTTAAATAATATCTTTTCCCAATATTTATGATATCTATAATTTAATGTCAATACTATTTCAAAATTTAGTTAAAATTTCATATCAAAATTAGATCACATTTTTTGGGTATGTTTCATGGTGTGATATTATTAGTTCCTGTTTTAAATAATAGTTTTTCCAAACATTTAAAGTATTTATAATTTTCTGTTAAGATTATGTTAGAATTTAATTAAAATTTAGTGTAAGATTAGATCATATTTTTTTGGACCTTTCTCATTATATGATATTATTTTGTCCCTATTTTAAATAATATATTTTTCAAACATTTAGTATATCTAATTTCATGTTAAGAATATCTCACAATTTAACTAAAAATTTACATCTGGTCTAGCTCAGATTTTTTGGGCATCTCATGATAATATCTTTTCCAAACATTTAGGGTATCTATAATTTCGTGTCAAGATTATCTCAGAATTTAGTTAAAATTTTGTGACATGAGTAGATCAATTTTTTTGAGCCTAACTCATTATGTGGTATTATTTGGGCTTTGTTTTAAATAATATATTTTCCAAACATTTAAGGTATCTATAATTTCGTGTCAAGACTATCTCATAATTTAATTAAAATTTCACATCACAATTAGATCAGATTTTTTGGGCCGAACTCATTATGAATATTATTTGATCTTTGTTTTAAATAATATATTTTCCAAACATTTAAAGTATCTATAATTTCATGTCAAAATTATCTTAAAATTTAGTTAAAATTATGTGACATGAGTGAATCCAATTTTGTGGCCCTGTGTCATTATGTAATATTATTTGAATCATGTTTTAAATAATATATTTTCCAAACATTTAAGGTATCTATAATTTCATATCAGGATTATCTTAGAATTTATACGAGTGTGTTAGGTTTAATGAAAATATTGGATGAATTGGTACGACAACTTCACTATAAATAAAATTGTTACCACTTACAAGAATATAATGATAAAATTGGAATGTGGGGAAGCAATTCATCTGGTTGTCCTTAAATACAACGACAGAATCAGAGTTTAGCTAAATTTCATATCAGTATCATGCCACTTTTCACAAAACAATGTGATTTAAATATAACATTTTCCACATGTTTATTTAAAATTTCGTATTTAAAGTATAGCAGAATTTTTTAGTACATGTCATTTTTATAAAATATTGTTCACAAAATAATATGAATATTTTCTACATATATGTAAAATTTCAGATCTAAAGTATTTCAGAATTTTCTGGGTACCCATCCTTTTCATAAAATATTGTTCACAAAACAATGTGATTTAAATATAACATTTTTTACATGTTTAATTAAAAATTTATGTTTAAAGAATATTAGAATTTTTGGGCATATGTCCTTTTCGTAAAACATTGTTCACAAAAAAATGTGATCTAAATATAATATTTTCCACATGTTGTTTAGCTAAAATTTTGTGTTTAAAGTATATCAAAATTTTTGGACACCTATCATTTTCATAAAATAATGAGATTTCACAAAAAAGGTGATTTAAATATAATATTTTCCACATGTTGTTTAGCTAAAATTTTGTGTTTAAAGTATATCAGAATTTTTGGACACCTATCATTTTCACAAAATAATGTGATTTAAATATAATATTTTCTACTGGTGAAGTTGTTTATCTCACAAAGAGTTTATCTGAGATTAATTCTTGTTGCTATCAAAATATGACATGATAAAAGGGATGAAGCTGAGATTGTGTCCCAAACGACTTTAGTAGAATAGGTACCCTATAATCTTTAGCTATTAACAATTACTACATAAAATAGTAGTGAACAAAAAAAATATAACATTTTCTACATATTTAACTAAAATTTCGTATTTAAAATATATCAAAAATTTTGGGCACCTATTTTTCTTATAAAACATTGTGATTTTAAATCTATATGGAAGAAGAAAGATTGATATATAAAAGATTTTAATAAAATGGTATTTTATATATATAAAAAGTGAAAAGTTTACTAAAGTTGATTTTTTTTAAAGCAGAGATCTTAACATGAAAGCCAGTCAAAACCTTCTATTTAGGAGGAATAATCATTTAGGATCACAACCTCTTGTTGTTATAGCTGTGCTTGCAATTGCCTTGTCCTAACGTGATGCACTAATTATTTTCTGACGCGAGTCATGTGTTCTATGGGTAATTGTGATTAGTTGTTCTATAACTTTCTTAATTCATGCCTTTTTAGAAAACAATATGTAATTTCTTCATATTGGAAGTAAATGCAAAATCTAGCTTGAGTAAATACATTGTTTCCTTAAGGAGTCAATAAATCAAGTACAAGTCTCCACGTTGATGGTGTTTGTGTTTTTTTTAATATATAAATAAATATTTTAATCTATAAAAATAACTTTACATAAAATTAATATTAGAATAAGTGAGGACCAAGTTTTGATTACAATCATTATCTTTTTAGAAAAAATGAATTTATAAAAGGGAATTTATGATAAAAATGATTACAAAAATAATATTTGTATATTAATACTCTGTAATCTTAATAAAGAATCAAAAGATATTCTCATTCAAAGATATTGGGTTTGAGAAAATTAAGAGGTCATATAAAATATTTTTATATGATCGTTTAACAATCATAATACCTTTTTGTCTTATTGCATCTCCACAAAATAAATGAATGTGAATAATAGCTCAAATATTGGAAGATGCTTTATGAACCTCTTCTACTATCAAATCTTGGAATTTTCAATATTCCTCATACTTTATGAAGGTTAATCATTGCACTTAGTGGTATGTAAATTTATTTTTTAAGTAATAAATTTTTTTATTATTAAACTATTATCTATATTTAAAGTTGATTTGTGTTCTTTAATTTTTTTTCTTATTTCAAATATTGTTAAATTTTATGAAATTGTTATATTTGACATTGTCGATACAAAAGTTATCAACAACGTTTTTGATATTTTGTATTTTCTTAATTATAATTTATCAACAATTTTTTTAATATGTTGTTGTTGGTAATTTATTTCTTTTTTTAATGTCTATTTTTTATTTTGTTAATAACATTTTTCTTTAAAAAACTAATGGTTTTTTTTTTAAATTTTTTTTTTAAAATATAAAATTTGACTTTTTTAATATTTAAAAATTGTTATATATTATTTATATTTTCAAAGTTTATATTTTCATCTAATTATATATTTTTACAAAATTTTGGATATCAATACATTTTTTATCAATAAAGAATGACAATAATTCATCTATTAAAAACAAAATCCTAACAATAACATATAATTTTGAAAGGGAGATCACAAATTCATACCCTATAAAATATAATAAATATATACCTTTTATTTGAATCATAATTAAATTTTACTATATTTAACAAAATATATTTATTTTTTACTAACTTTATGTGTGGTGAATGTAAACAATATATATGTTCAATTAAATATATAAACCATTTATATAAAAACTCACTATATTCAATTGAATATATAAACCATTTATATAAAAACTCATTTGATAATGTTATATATATATATATATATATATATATATATATATATATATATACACCTTCCAAACACTAAAAAAAAATGTTAAATAAAAAAACATTAAACTTATTTTATAAAAATAATTCTACAAAGTTCAATTATCCTCCCTTCCTAACCAATTCAAATATACATTCATCTTTAAATAGTTTGAAGAATGTTATATACTTATCTTTAACTGCTCTGAATAATGTTGGTAAGAAAAAACATATCCTATCAATAGAATAATTATTTTGAATTTAACTATTTCCTTTAAAATATTGAAGATTATTATGTAATCTAAATTAATTAATCTTAATTTTATGAAAAGAAAATTGTTAACCATTATTGTTCTAGATTCTTTCCATTACTTAAATCATCATTTAATAAATATTAGTGATTGTCTTTAAGGTGCAAAGAAAATTGAAAGAATTGTATATTTTTATTTTGCAATTATATTTAATATGTATAAATATATAATATGTCAAAAATATATAAATATTATCTTTTATAATGTATAAATTTTATGAATGACAATGAGTCTACAACTATTGAGTTATTCACACAGTCTCTATTGACTTTTTTTTGCTTAACCAAGTACCAACTTTGCCACTGCCAATTGGCTAATAAAAAACACTACAAAGAAAAATTTATTAAGTATTTAGATTTTAGAAGAAATACACAATCAAATTATGTAAATCTATGTAACAAGAATTAAAAGTCATGTAACAATTAACCAAATTTTAATTCCAAACTAAGATTAAGTACAAAGATGTAGCCACAATCATTGTACAGTGTGAATCATGAATGTGGTTGGATGTTAAGTTATTACTAACAGTTGCCCCAAAAGTGCAAGTTACATTGGAAGGAATGAGTGTTTTCTTCTCATTTATGGTTAATATGGATCTTTGTTTAACTAATTACATTTTGTCTTAATAAATTAAGGGAATTGGGGTTACATATGGTGTACATAGGATTAGGTTCCTTGAAATTGAATTTCCAATCAAAATAATTCCCTATGATAGTGTCTGGTAGATTACCAACTTGGTTAGATAATGTAATGTTGAGATGGATGAGATGAATGATGTTCAAAACGTGTTTTATGGTCTCTTAAGTGTTATCTGCGTTGCTGGTGTGGATATACATCAAAAAATAATAGAAAAGGGATTGCAAGATATGGACACCACACTCTGCACAGTGCCACATCGAATCCGTCTACTCTAACTAAAACACATAATAAAATTTAGTAATTACATAAAAGAATATAAACTATAATATTTTTTTACTTCCCCGCGTGGATCCTTCCAATTCAAGTAAAAAACCTCTCATTTTTTATAATCCATCAAGTTAAATGTAGCTCATATCTGCAAAGTAAATCATTCTAATTCTTGATTTTCTTTGTTAAGTGTTTTCTTTTCTTTTGTGGGACAATATGATTGACACACCATAAACATTATATGTATTGCAGTAGATTGAAAATGGAGCCCCCATTATCGAGAGAGTATGTGGGCAACGCAGTGATTCTAGGGCAAGTGCAAAAGAGCTGAAAGAGGAAGGGTTGTTGGCATAGGTGGTGAAATTCTACAGAGGATAAATAATGACTATACATGTTTTGTGGTGGATTGACTAGAGGTTCACAAAGAGATTATGTGCACTTCATAGAGTTTCTCGGTAATTGCAATGTGGAGGCTGGAGATGGAAGAGGTGGAATTTTTGTGGGGAAAGCTGCTACAATAAATCGCATATTATACATGCTATGTGGTGGACTAGCTAGAGGTTCACAAAGAAATTCTATGCAGTTCAAGGACTTTCTTGGTAATTGTATTGTAAAGGTTGGAAATGAAGGAGGTAGAATTTCTGTAGGGAAAGTTGCTATAATAAATCACACACACACACACACACACACACACACACACAACAATCTAATATTTAAGTATATAATATATGATCTAATATAATATTAAATATATAATATAATCGAATATAATATTAAAATATATAATGTGTATAATTTAACATAATGTTAAATTATATATTATATAATATATACTATTATATATATATATATATATATAATGAAATATATATATATATATATATATATATATTTAAGTATATAATATATGATCTAATATAATATTAAATATATAATATAACTGAGTATAATATTAAAACATATAATGTGTATAATTTAACATAATGTTAAATTATATATTATATAATATATACTATTTTTCTTATATATATATATATATATATATATCTATATATATATATATATATATATATATATATATATATATATATATATATATATATATTTTATTTGAATCTTATATATTATTTATATATATAATATAATATATAATTTAATATTATATGTATATTATACACTGTAGTATAATTTATATAGTTCAATATTATATAATATTATAATATATATTTTAATATCATATTAAATTATATAATATACATATTTGAATATATAATATACATTCTTAATAAACTTTTATCAATTTCCCTACCCAACCAAAATCAAACAACGGATAAATGATTTGAATCTCCTAAACACGTCCCAATCCCCACAAAAAGATGCCCTGCCAAGCATCCATCCCTATCCTACCCGTGAGTGGATACAGATTTAGTGTACGGCCATGAGTGGATACAAATTCAATGTACGGCCATGAGTGGATACAAATTGAGTGTACGGCCATGATGTGAATTCAAATCCAATCCCATAACTTACATAATCTTGCATTCACTTTTGCACACAGGAATTATGTATCTTCTCTGTTTCAGTAGCTATTTCCATGTATGTTTTGTAAGCAAATCAGAGACTAATTTACATGTAGTGTGGAAGATGGTCCATCTTTGACATATCCCAATTGGACATCAAAATTAAAATAATAGAAAAAGTACATTACATAGCCATGAATTAGAATTAAAATTACATTGTGAGGTAAGCTCATTATAATAATAAATTCCAAATAGCTGACTTGATCAAAGCATCCCTACAGAGTATGAGCTCGTCAATGGTTCCATATGTGTCAAAAATATCATCAATGACAGTAATGATGGTACCAAGTTTGGCATAAAAAAGTCTATTTGTAGCATATTTAGGCTCATACAAACCACATGTATACCAAAAGTAATACTCCACATGTCGATGTCTAAAAAAATTAAGTTGCTTTACAATAACTTCATCCCACCATCTGGTATGATTATAAACATAATATTCCAATATATTAGCATTAGTGATATTAAGAACACAATTAATTTGATATGACTGTAATAAATATAAAAAACTATGATCATTGTATTACTCTGATAAATGTTTTACCTCGGTGTCATACTGAACCTGCATAATATTGAAGTCCAATATCGCTAGATTTAAAATTTTTTTGCAGCTCTCACAAAACATTCTGAAAGAAACAATATTTTTAGTATTTTTATTTCTACAAAATAAGATTTAGACAAGACCTTATATATAGATGCCTTCCATCCACATCCACCTCAATATTATATTTTATTTTATTTCTAAAACAATAAGTATGACATAATGTCTGGATTTTACTTATAGATGCCTTCTTCCATCAACATCCAAGTATTAATATCCTGTCTAAATATTTGGATAGAGTTATATTTGGATACAAATTCAGTGAAAATAAAACCTAATCTAATCGCCAAGCCTCCCGATCTTTGTTTCAACCTGCATTTTTTCCCCCAGTACACCTCTGCACACGAAATCCATTTATTTCTGAGAGCCGTTGCTGAAATGGCTAAAGGGGCTGATGCGGCCTCCATTCCTCCAGTTTGGGAAAGAGAGAGACTGCATCCATTGTTTTGAAGGGGATTCGTGGTATTGAAGGGGCGGTTTTCGGCCAACGTGATTTCCTTATCACCTGGTTTAGTAAGCCCCTTGTTTAGTCCACCCTGCTTTAAGTGCATGAACGGTTTTCTCACAGTGGATTTGTTTAGCTTTTAGGGTTTCATTTTCGGCCAGCTCTTTTGGAGTTGATGGAATTTTGGAGTTTAGACTTTTGAGTATTTCAATCTTTTTTCCTCCCAATTTCACATATAGTAGAGCATTTTAATCCATTAGTATAACAACCTTTGTGTCGTATGTCCCATTTTCAGATTCAATAACATTCAAATGCATTATATTTTGCAATCATTCACACATTGTATTCTTGACGAATCTATTTCCTCTTAAGAATTTTGATTACCAATCATAAAAAGAATCAGAAATATGTATAAAATTCAGGGATAGCTTCTACGAGAAACATAGTGATGTATTAGAATATACTTTTGAAGAATGAGATGGCTTCATGCTGCATCTTTGATTTTTTCTACGCATTCCATATATCCTCATTATATATATTTTTTTGTTTTCAATTCCTATTTGCTGTATTCTTATTATGCTTAAAACTACACCCAATTTTTTCAATTATATTAATTTTTTTAAGACCGAGTTAAATTTTTGTGTTTTGAAGTTTTGCAGCTTTCTTTAAGGTACTCAATTCAACAATATCAGTCAGACAAATTGTAAAGTATACAATGAAAATGAAGCTTTGTGTTATTAAATTTTTAGAAATTTTTTATCGTTGCCTTGACCATATCTTTTTCTTTCTGGCTTCCAAACGTCACAATTGATTTGTGGGATTTCATTGTACCAGGAAATGCATGCTTACTGTCCATGATCCTCAATCCCTTTGAATAGGAAGTACAAGAGCAGAGATTAAATTGATACAATTTAAAGGTTTGTGTTTCCAATCCAATTACTCAAATGTCTTGTGAACTTCCTCTTATCTTAACCCAAGATGAAAACTTTTGGTCTAAAGGTGATAGGCAGGATTACTGTAGGAGGAGACTACTACAAAGACTCTTATTAATAGAAATATTCAATTTTTGTAATAACTAAAAAACTAAACCTTACCATTGTTTGTCAGATTTAAATACGTTAATAAAAAAACCATTGACAAAATTATATGGAATTCTTATTCCTAATCCATTCTAATTAGGATGATGAAAATAATGTTTCCACGATTTCAAGTTTAAATGCAGGAAATGGAAACGAAATACAATAATAACCATATTTCAATATGTAGCCTATGAAAGAGATGAATTTATTTTCTACAGAGCACATATTAGAAATAGATAACATAATATAGTAAACATTACCTGCAGGATGGCAAAGCTTTTTTTACTAACTATAATCATTTATATCCATTACATTGCAAAACGGGGAACCTTTTATTGAACCAACTTACTGACTTAAACCCATGGAAGGGGCAGCACTGCAGTGGGAATGATGTGTCTTGCTCATATGCCATCGATCTTGATACCCAATAATACGATACTTCAAACCATCAAGGATTGAGACCCACCTGTCCAGCTACATATCTACCCACATGTTACATTCTTATATGCCATAGAGCACTGGCCATGAAGCAACTTGTCAACTTTGTATCAACCTTTAATTGATTTGAAATAATATATATAGTTTCTTGTCTCTTGTGAGATGAATTATGGGGCCTTACCCCATTATATAAAACCCCTGGCTTAAAAATAATCATACTAACCTTCTTAATTTTGAGGAGTTCATTTGAACATCATTTTTAGATCCAACATTCATGTCATCATTTAACTAGTAAAGCAAAAGAATTGGATTCTTATTATAAGTTTCCTTCCATTCTCAAATCTAGTGTTTTTATTATCATTTAACTATCAAACTAAAAGTATTAGGTGCATATTATATTTGATTTTTTATTTTAAAATGATTTAATTCCCATATTATTATAAAAAAGTCTTAAATAATGTTGTTTAAGTAATTTATTTTGGTCTCATAAAATTCTTATTAAAATTTATTGGTTCAATTTATTTAAGATGTGTGTGTGTGTGTGTGTGTGTGTGTGTCATTTTTATTTTATACTAATCAACAAAACATTTTATAAACCAGAGTGTGATTTTATATATTGGCCTATACATTATCTATTAGCATATTATTATTCATTAAATGAATATAATTTGATGGTACTTTAATTATTCATAGACAATGTAAAATTACTAAAATGTGATGGATTAATGATTTTTTTAATTTAAAATGTACTTAAAATAAACACATTATTTATATATTAATCCTCAAACCATATTATTTGATAATTCTCATTAATGGCTAACCCTGACATGTTTCGAAGGAGAAAAATTCCCCACATAATAAGCCAACCAGCTCCAATGGGGATCGATGGATAATGTTGATAAATATAAAGAGTGATTTAGCTTCACTTGGTGCATCTAAGCCATAATATATTATTTATCAACCCATAAATGCCCCATGAGCCAGTTTCTCTACCTCTAAGGACACTCAAGCTAGATAAGCACCTCCAAGGTGATACTACCTCTTACTCATGTGTTGCAATCAGTATCCACTTTCTTACCCTCACAACAAGTGGGTGTTTGCAAGAGGTGATTTCATAACCAATGATACCCAAAATTGGAATTTTTGAAACCACCCTAATAGCTTATAAACTGCTTATATCTACGAATGGTAGTTATGAATCCACCTCAATAGTTTCATAGTGGTAGTTTCACCACCAATCAAAACATGGGTACAGAAGCAACTACAAATGCTTCCTTTTCTTGGTGACAACTAGTCTAAAGTATTTGTTAGGTTCCAAGGTGGGAAAGACATAAATATAGTCTATGTTATAGGTAGTTAACATCAGAGAAGTCAGTTAGAAGTCTTGAAGTTGGATTCACATTGTAGTTACAATTTTGAGTCCTTTTTTATGTTTTCTCATCATTTCCAAGTTGTAATTGGCTGTTTCAATTGTGTTGGGGTAGTGTGAAGTGTCTAAGAAATATGAAGTAGTCATGTGTGAAATCTTTCGATAATGTAATGATGAAAATCTCTATCCATAGAGGCATGTTTGGTAGTAACTTGTAGCATTTTTGAAATTTCATAGTGGGAAGGGAGATAATTGCCTCACCCAATAGTATTTCCATAACGGGTTTATCTAAGCCTTATATTGTGTTCATTCTATGCTTTATTATATCTTATAATTCCTTATTATATTTAATACGATGTATATTTCATTTCTAACACTTGTATGTCTTTGTTTTAGCATTGAAAGTACTTTGCAATAGTCATCAATCACTCATATATTGAAATAAGAGTATAGGATCCATGTTTTTGAAGCTTAGTGTGGAAATACAACAAATTTATGGATCATATAAACATCAAATCTTGCCAAGCATGTGTCCTTTCTTAGTCATCTAACTATTTTTTTTCTCAAAGTCATAACCAACTTAAAATAGTATATTATATTTCCACACCCTCTTATGAGAAAAAGATACTTCATAGTGACTTAATATTTAGATCTAAGTGTGGCTACTTATATAAGTGTTTGGAGGATATGTAGCTTTATGAAATTGTAACTCTTAAAACATGCTTTGAAGAATAATTATTTAAATTATTCCTCACTTCTCTCCTTTCCATTGGTGGTATAGATCATCATAGTCATGTTAAATACTAAACCTAATCCCAAGCCCAACACCTATATTATTCATATTATTCATTTAGAATGAAATAATACCTTCGTGAAAAATGTTTCTATAGAAGGAATTTCATTGAGCATAATACCATCATAATGCTGAAGTCATATGATGTAAGTAGGTCAAACTCTTTTCTTATCTTTCATCCAATCTGATATAAATAGGTCTCAATAAGACCTTCTTATTACTAGGTTCGTCCTTCCCTTTTTGTATAGACTTTGAGCCTTCTCAACTTGGTAATTGAATCTGAAAATATTATTTATTCCTAAAAAATAGTTATTACCATCCATTTCTTGTTATCTAAAACAAAAAAATGATCCTGACCTTTGTATGTACTTAGATTTGTAACAAACCAAGAATACATACTTCTTTTAGGCTTGAAACCTTCCTAAATGAATGTGTTTATTATATATTAGACATGTGATAGTTTTATTATTTTTTTCTCATTCTATTGAGGACCTTTAACTCTGAAGATAACCTTTAATTTACTATTGTTTGAACCTTTGGCAAGTAGATAGAATACATAGTCTTCTTGACCTTGTCATAGGTCTTCCACACCTTATTAGAAAGATAACTTGTGAATTTAAAGTCTTAAATTATTTATATAAAAAAATTTCATAACAATAAACATGTTTTATATGATTATCTATCTTGGTTCAAATAATAAATTGGAAATAAGGTTTTTAATTAGACATAATAGCCCTCAAACAGGTCTATCAACTTTGACAATGGAGACTTATTCAAGACTCTGGACTTCTAACCTATTTAAGTAATTTTAGACTATTCATCCTATATTACATATTCCAAGTAACTATATTAAGACTCTTTTGTAGTTTTAATTTTGAAGGAAAATTAAAGACACCTATTATTAAGCCATGTTTTAGGCCTTTCTTAAGTCTGTAGAAACACAATCATTGATAAATTATCTTCTAGGGATATTCAAGGAATGAGACTACTTTCAACATCTGAGCATCCTCATGTAGCATTCTACCAAGTTTTATTCATTTTGTATGGTTCATTTGTGTTTTATAATATTTTTTGTGACTCAAAACCCTGACCTAGGGTTTAGTGTCTGCAACTTCACTAAGAAGTAAGATTTAGAGAAATTTTGAATTTTTTGCACTGTCAAAGGTTCCTATTACTTGTATTAGAACCATATATGCTCTTTTTTCTCTAGGAATTACTTTTCAAGTTTAGACAATTGATAAAACATAAATAAAATAACCTTTTACCTAAATTATGTTACCAAGTACTCTATTTTTAGATCTTTGTAACCTTTTTATCTTCATAAGGTATGAAATAAGATTAAATAATAAACATACACATTCAAAGAGCCTAAAACTATAACGAAATCATAACAAAGTCTTATTTATTCAATTTTTTTTCAAATTGATATACAAAACTCTGTCAACTTTTATTGAATTACACCACATAGACATAGAGCCTTGTAACAACTTCCTCTCTTTTTGTCCTCTTCAATTTTTATGCTCCTTTATTTATTTCTTTAAAACTTATAATCACCTCTTCTCAATCCTATCTTCACACAACCAACTACTTAGCTTATGTACCAATTCTCCTTTTTTTCTTTCTTTACTAAAACTATCTTTTACATTGTTTCCTACATAAAACTAACATGATGAATCACTTTAAATAAGATTTATAATGACTCAAAATGGGTAATAATTATATAAAAACTTATTATAACATAAATGATCCTTACAAACAATATCATCGGTTTACATGGCATTAAAAGAGGGGAAAACACCCTTCACAGATTAATAGAAATTCAAATATCTAAATAGGTAGTTTTTGGTGAGAAACCAAGAATCAAGCTAAAATGACATATACATAGTAAGGTGAATCTTGGTAAAGTATATTATTGACAAAACACAATCTTATAAGCTAACCTAAGACCTAAAAACCAAAAATTGATCTATCTCACTAAAATTTACAATGATCTTGATGATGTTCCTGCATAATAATCCCCAAGTGGGAAAATTTGAGCTCCATCTCAAATGAAGCTTCTTCTATTTCTTCCAATTCTTGTTTCTCTTTCCTTCTTATATTCCTCTTCTAGTTATCTACTTATTCATCTTTTCCTACCATCCACTTTCTCTCTTACTTACTTGGTGATCATCTTTTTTAATCTTCTCCTTCTTTGTCTTGCTTTATTACCTTTGTTGTTTGATTCCTACATTCATTAAGTTCATAATTATTTGTATTTTATTACTTTCTTTATCCTTCATTACTATTGCCTCTATTTCCTTTTTGTCATAATTTGCCCCTAAAGTCATATTCTTAATTGTTATTCCCTCTCTTATGTCATAAATTCTTCCTCTTGACTTTGTTAAAGAATGCTCATCTACTCCATATTGATCTATTCCTTTAGAAATACTTTTCATGCAGTCTTCATTTGATTGAAATAATGAACAACACCATGAAATTACATAAACAATGACTACCAAGCCATGAATATACTCACCTTTCCCTTGCCTTTTTTGTTTATCTTCTGGTGGCTTCTTGTTTTACAATTTGCTTTCCATGTAACTTGATTGTTTTTGCTCTTCTAATATCAATTTGAACTTGCTTATTCTTGGACTGATATTGTCCTTCATCAAACCTGCTTGTTTTTCCAAATTTTATTTTTCATGAGAAGTTTGAATGTTTTTCTCCTTTCCTTGTTCTACCTTGAGCTCTTGTTCCTTAATTCTTTTATTTTCCATGTTTTCTTGCCACTGTATTTTCGTACTTATACCAACAACATGCTTAGCACAAATTTAATTCATATTTAGGATACTCAATGGTCTCTTCAAGGATATTATTATGCTTCACATCTTCTTTCTTATCGATATTATTCTCAATTTCATTAAAAAAATCTCGATAGTCATTCCATATTTATTTACTTGTCTCTTCATCTTCCTGCATGGTTATATGTATGTATTATTCTTATCATTTGTTCTATATCTACCAATAACTTCACTTGTTCCTCTTTGTACATAGATTTGTCCATATCCTTCCATCTCTACTACCTTCTTCATAATATACTTACAATGTCTGTGAGGATTTTGCTCATGTTTTTCATAGTTTTTAATTATCTCATGACTATCATGTACACTGACCTTTTCCTCCTTCCTATCATGCACCTGTTATTTGCCTTGTTCTATGTTACCTTGATCTCTCTTGATTTAATCACTTTGATTTACCTCATTCACCATCCTCTCACTTCTACTTTAATCTTATTAGCTAAGAATTATTCTTTTCTTTGGTTCCTCATGTTTCACCAGCTCTTTGTGGTTTATTAGCAAATTGTTTTCCTTGTTCCTTTCATGTTTTGATTCCTCAAATACGGCATTATATTATATAACTTACATACCTAGAATCACACACTTAAGAATAATTTTAGAATCAAAACATTGAGGCCTTATTTCCTCTCAAATTTTCATCTTAGTTTGCTCTTCTAGCACCCAAAACATTCTTTTCCAATTTCTAACTTTTTCTTGCCTTCTTCTCTTTTGTACAATATGTTTGATTGGCCACTTGACCACCTTATTGAATATTCTAAAGAATTTGTATCTTGATTGACCTTGGATAAATTATTTTAAACCTTGTATCAAACCTAATAGGGTTGCTTCATCTCATCTATTGATCTAAAACTCATAAGTTTTGATTGACATATATTTCAAGAACACAAAAATAACATAGTAACAATGATTTCTTTGATAATAGATGTTTTATTACTCAAGATTACAAATACAACCATATGCTTATCTCTGGGAAGAGATCTCTGATTTCCATTTCAGATTAAATCTTCATTTATACACATTTTGAAGGTAGGAGGAGGGTTTGGAAGGTCACCAATATCGAGAGAAATTAGATGTTTTGACTTCCATGATTTATAACAATACAGAATTCAAGGAATTACTATTTTTAGAAACTTACTATTTCTAGATTGCACTACTAAAATTAAAATTTGGGACACTTCCATTAGGTTTTTGAGGGTCAAAACCCATCGATAAAATATATATGCCATATCACCACATTATCCTTGTTCTTATCTTTCCAACAGTTTAGATGAGGAGTCAATTAGAGCTATGGTGCAAAAGTTATGGCTCCCAGAAGTTTCATCATCAATTCGGGTAGAACCGTTGCCCAAATTGTCATCAGAATTATTTACTGGATCATTGGGTCACCAAAATAGTTATATGGACCATCCCATGGTAACCCATACTATTTAATGGTGTGAGAACCATAGAATTGATAGGGATCATCCTATCCCACATCACATATTTCCTCTCTAGTCTCCCATCTCTATTAAAGGGGTAGGGAAAGGGGTTGGGGCTAGGGACAAGAGCTTGGGTCACCCAGATCTATAGATATACCATCCCATGGTAATCTATAAATATCTATAGGTATGATAACCATATTATATATAAGGATCATCCTCTCTCTCTCTCTCTCTATATATATATATATATGAAAGAAAATTGAAAAGTAGGGTTTTGAAAATTGGGGAAGCTTGTTGAAGATAATGTAGAGTATATAAATGATAATTTTGACATAATGGTTTATCTTCATCAAACATTTTGCTGAAATATTTGGGGAACTTTTGTTGAGAATGAGTTTTTGATTATTTAGCAAGGTCAAAATTATAAATATTGGTTTTAGATTTTTGAAGATAAAGTTGCATGATTTTTAGAAATATAAATATGAAACTCATAAGGCTAGGAATTTGTATGGATTTTAGTCTGAACATTTAGGGTGTTTATAATTCCATGTCAAGACTATCTCAGAATTTAACTAAAACTTCACGTCATGACTAGATAAGATTTGTTAGGCATGTCTCATGATGTGATATTAATTGGCCCCTATTTTAAATAATACATTTTTGAACATATATGGTAGCTATAATTTTACATCGAGACTATATTAGAATTTAGTTAAAATTTACGTCAAGACTAGATCAAATTTTTTGGGTGTCTTATGATGTGATTTTAATTATGTATAGACGAAAAATGATAGATATGTAGAGAGATTTTAATAATATATTTTAAATAAATAAATAAATATGGGAGGGGTGAAGTTTGATTGGTGGAGAATAATATTTTCCAAACATTTAGGGTATCTATAATTTTATGTCAAGACTATCTCAGAATTTAGCTAAATTTTCATGTCAAAAATTTTTAGGTGTGTCTCATGATGTGATATTATTTGTCCCTTGTTTTAAACAATACCTTTTCTGAACATTTAGGGTAGCTATAATTTTATGTTGAAGACACGAGACTATTTCAAAGTTTAGCCAAAATTTCATATCATGACCAACTTAGATTTTGTGGGTATCTTGTGATGTGATTTTAATTCTGTATAGAGGGAAAATGATATATAGGTATAGATATTTTAGTAATATAATGTATGAAATTAAAAAAATATGGGAGAGGTGAAGTTTGATTGGTGGAAAATATTTTTAAATATTTTTTTTACCAACCTTTATTTTTTTTGGAAGTAGGAAAATAAAATAAAAAATTAGGTGGAAGTCCAAAATCGATACCCCCTTGGTACCTAGGCATTGAGTTATAAGAAACCAATTGCTTGAGATTGGTTTGTTCTCACCTTAATACCTTGACACTATGTTACTGGACGTGCTTGCTCGAGATAGGTTTGTTATCCCCTTGATACCTTTGGCATTAAATTGTGGAAGATTAATTATTTGAGATTGGTTTATTTTTATTAAAAAAAAACTTTGAAAACACATAATATTGTCAAAAAAGTTGTTAATGGTAGAAAATATGATAAATGATAAAATATTATATACAAATATATAATATTTAATATAATATTTTATCATTTATCATATATTACAATATTATAATAATTTAACACATTAAATATAATATAATATTATTATATATAATAATGTTTTATATTGTTAAATATAATTTATTTTTATGTATAATATTAAAATTATATAATATTATAATATATTATATGATGAATACAAAATTAATAAAATAAATAACTAACACATTATTTAAAATGTAAACTTGGAATTATTAGTGTATTATTATATTATAAATTGTTAGCAAGATGTGAAATTCACTGTCATTGATATTAAATAAATAAGATACCATCGTCATAAATGTTTTTGAATGTATGATGGTTGGGCAATGAGTTATTCATGAGAGTAAAGTGGAAGATACCACCTCACATCGCTCTTTGAATTAGTTGAAATTTGAAAAAGAACTCCTATTTGTCATAAAATTTAGTCAATAACCAGTCATGCATCCACATATTTTTAACATTATTTAATATTTAAAAAATACTTTAGTGGAAAGTTAGATAAGATCATCTAATTTTCAAACTATATATATATATATATATATATATATATATATATATATATATATATATATATAATAGGTTATTTCTCCCTATATATTATAATTATAAAATATTATGAGTAAATAAACACTGAAAATGTAAAAATTTGATAGTCAACCATGCCCCTAGCCTTCCCCCCTCCCCCTCACCTACACTAACTCAAAAATAAATAGTTTTCATTAATATATATAAAGTTAGTCCTAGTTTGTAATACTATATTTTTTTCAAATTTACATGAACAAAATGAAAGATACACAAACAAAGATAAACATATATAATTTCAACATATAATAGCATAAAAATAAATACTTAAAAATAATTACACATATAAACCTTAAATTAGTCATAATCTTTGCATATATATTTTAGCTATTGTAACTATGGAATGTCCCTAGAGTGAAAAAATAAACTAAAAACAACGTGAGGTCAAACCTTGTAGACATAAAACACGATTCAAACCCCCTAGAGAGCTTAATGTGTTGCTACCCACTAGGATGATAAACAAAATACCTAGCAGGGTTGTCATCACCACAAAAATTTGCCAAACATACATAACCACCAAAAAGAGCACATAAATATCATATTAGTATAAAATGATAACTTCCAACATCGTGGGCAACTTTCCTTCACCAACTAGCACCATAACCACCTGGGAGGTATACAAAGGTGATGATGAATCTTATACTTACCCTTTATAGTGTCAAGCACCATATCAAGCATCCAGTCATCAAACCAATTCTGAATCCAATCCTCCATCTTGGATCTTTGGATTTAACTTGCATTACCCTAAACAACCACAATCTCATTCAAAGACTTTCTAACTACTTTCCACACCCAATCGACTGAATGGGAGGAATCCAAGAATATTCTTCTATTTATTTATGACTAAATATTCTAGCACACCACTACTAGAGCTACCTCCAAAATTTGAGTCATACAATGCAACTTATAGTTCAACTTTCATTAAAACAAGAACAACTTCATGGACTCAAGAAAGGGGATGTGGCTATTGAAGCCACCTTGGAAATTCCCCCATACTTTTTCAATAAAAGAACAATGCAATAAAAAGTGATTGCTTGATTCCTCCCCATTACAACACCAAGAGCACACAAAAGGACCTTTGTACCCAATTATCCTCTATTGATCAAAGTTTAGGATGTTATTGAGAGAAGTTGTCCATTAAAATAAATTAGCCTTTGGAAGGCCCTTGTATATATAAATTACATCTGAAGGGATTTTTATATTAATCAAGCCTTCCATTTTTAATATTACATGATATGTAGCCTCCACTAAGACTTTCTTAGAAGGTTAAACTTCCCAAACTAGACTATCCTCATCTACCTTTCTTAAAATCAAATCCAGCCTAAGATCCTCCAAAACACACTGAGGGAACTCTTCGAACCAATAAAACTCTTCCATATTATAATTAAACCCACCTTCTCAAGGTAATCAACTACCTAGGAGCCCCACAAATTCTCTAAAAAGGGACCCAGAATAGCCAAATTTTCACTTTCCTATAGGGCCTTCGAGTGAAGCTAAGCATCCCAATAAAATAAAATACTAGCACCATCTCCAAGTCTCCATCTCATCCCTGGGATCAAAAAAGGACTTGGCAAGACTTCACAGATTTCTAGAGCACCGAACCTTGGGGAAGTTGATGTTGGGTAAGAAACTTGAAAACTTTTTGAGAGTCGAAATACTTGTGTTAAACAACTCTACTCCACAAATTTTATTTTCACTCATTAATTGTCTACATCAACTTCGTACCCAGTGTTTTTTTCATTCTATCCAACTTTCATAGTCCTAAACCACCCCAAGATTTAGGTTTATAAATTTTATCTAGGAAACAAGTGCAAATTTTTCATTGCCTTCAAAACCATTCCAAAGGAAATCCCTTTGAATATTTGCAATACCCTCCCTAATCCTTTTGGTAATTTTAAATACATATAATAGAAAAATAAGAATTGCTTGTAAATGAGATTGAATTAGCTGAATTATAGCCACTAGTGAAAACTATTTCCCTTTCCACTAATTCGTAAATAGTAAGTGACCCTACTTATTAAAAAACTATTTAAAAATGGATACTTGTTAATTAAAACTTGATCTGCAAACAACACTTGATAATTTTAACCAATTTATTCTATTTTTATGGATAAGGAACAATTTCTCATTTTCTCGTAAAATTACATGAAAATTGGCATATTAATTTAAAACCAACAATTTAATGATTAAAAAGAACAAGAAGCAAATGCTCAAATACAATTAGTACACTTGCACTTGATAATGGAGTTCACCTTTGCAAGGGCTACGTCTCTGGGTTTGATAAAACATGAACCAATATATAAATGATTTAAAAATAAATTAAATTCTTACATCATAATGTGCTCCTAGAATGGGCTATCAAGTAATCATCTTGACTTGAGAAAGTGCTACAAGAGATGAGTTCTGTAAAATCTTCACTCCGCATTAAGTTACTTCTAACAAACTCTTCTTCGCTTCTTATTCTCCTCTAGTGAATGATTTGAGAACTTAGAATTCTTTTGAATGATTTTTCTAATAAACCCTCACCCCTTTATATACTTGTGGAGGCTTCACATATAGTGGGTGTGATAATCATCCCTTTACAATTTTTTATGGGATTTAGAATTATCCCCTTTACAAATTATATGAGGTTTTGATTTATCTCCTAGGTTCGAATGATTATGTTTTTCCCCCTTTTACAAGGTGATATTTAATTTACAAAGTCTTAAGGCTTGAAAATAGCCCATTTCACCATGTAATCGACATAATGCCCATGTATAGCTTTTACCTTCCACATATCACCTTATACATGCCTTATTGTGGCTCTAAATAATTCATAATATCCCACATACCTTGGGATAAATTTGACAAGCTTATAAAAGGTGTCAAAGGCTTAACTTTAGGCTTTAGTGTTTTGACACATCCCACATGCATGAGATAATAACAAAATACCTATTTTAAGTCTTCTCAACATCCATTAATGAAGTGGTATTGGTGGGCCATCGTGACATCCTCCAATCTTGACATGTAATGTTGAGTTGTCCTGCCATATGACAAGTTACCATTATACCAAATTTTACCTAGACCTCTCTACGATGTGTTAACTCCTAGGTGGTCCACATCAGCATACTACCACGTCATCAATTTTGTTGTCTTTAACCTCAACTTTGACTACACATATCTTTTGTATGCAGACTTAGATTTGGTCCGTTCAAAATATGTCAAAAAGCTTGTGACAAGATCTATGCCATGGAAGTAATTTAGAAATATTTCAAGACCATCAATTTTTCTAGTTTGACCAGCTTTGATAGCCTATTGACCAAACTTTGAACAATAACTAGAGCATAAGATGTCCATTTTTTGTGTTCTAATAGGCATTATAAAGCTCTTAGAATGCTCTTCTACACTGTACTAGTTACGAGAATATCTTAGAACATCTCAAAATATGCTTTAGATCACACCTCCCCACTAAAAATACTTTTGGTCTCCAAAAGTCCAATAATCCATCAAAACTTGAAAATGAAAGTCTTATTACCCTTCCATGAAGTTTCTTGTCTTGCCAAAACATCTTCTGCACGAAACAAAAAATAGGATCAAAATAGCATCAAAGACAACATTATCTTTCCTATCAACAATGTTCTCCTGTAATGGTCTAAATATCAGAAGTATAATGATAAGTTATCAACATTACCCTTCTTTCAAGCGATGAGATCTCATGATATATTCTATCCCATATTTTACAATGTCATACCAATTTTCCTCTTTAGAGAAAGTTGCATTTCTCATAGACAAGTATGGTTTACCTAGGATAATGCCAATAAATTGAAGTGGAACCACATCTAATTCAACTTCAACTAGGAAGTTGGAGGTAATTGCAAACCCTCATTTACATGTTTTGCTTACACGTAGGCTAACAACATCATTTATCCCAACCAATGAATATGGTCTAAAATGTGGCTTAGTTTTCAAACCTAGGGTTTATATAACATATTTAGAAATTAAATTCTTTTGATAATTTATATCAAAGATAACATCTATCTTTGAATGCTTAGCAATTATTCTTTTGAATAAATGTTGTTTACCTATCTAGGGTGATAAATTCTACACTATCAACTTGTCCTTGACTGTCATCTCTGTGATTGATGTTATCTTTTGCTTGACTAAAAATGCAATTATAACCTTTGCTTGAGGTTGTGGATGACTTTGCTTATCTTCTTTTAGCATTTCCCCTTAGCATTGAATAAAAAACCGAACTTCATTTCTTCTTTAGGCAACTTCATTTTATCAATCTTCTTCTTTTAGGACTTGATATGTCTCTTAAGCGTCTTTCTAGGGCTTTATTTGGAATAATTATAATATAAATTCAAGTATTTACTCTTTTAATACCTTGATAAGTCATTTGAAGATGTCTTGTCAGATTTAACTGCTTCATCTTCTGAGAATGCTTCCTTCAGCTCTTCAAGGTGTTCTGACTTATTGCTTGAGTAACTTTTTAGCTCAACTTCTTGGGAATATTGTCCTTCATTTCCATATCCTGATCCTATGTAAAGTGGTATCTTCACAGCTTGGATATGTTGGATAATTCCTTGACCATTAATGCCAAGGCCCTTTCCATTAAATCCCATCTTGGCCCGTAGTTTAGAACCTATTCCCCTTGTGTGCTTCTCAAATGTATCAACATAATTACTTGATGAATGTATGGAGTTAGAATATAAAGTATCCCTAACATTCTTAATATAGCCAAAAAATACTTTAGTTATCTTACTAGTCTCAAATTGAATATCGTAAGCATGATCACCAATCAACTGGATTCTATCTCCTGATATTGTGTACTTGGCTTGACGAGATGTAAGATAGAAATTACCTAGAATGATCTCCTCTAATTCTTTTGGGACTATATCAAGAGCAATTTGATCGAAGAATATACCTCCAATACCAAGATGTAGGATATAATAATATTTCATGTGTCTGTGTACCATGCCATTAGCTGCTCTAAATGTCTTGGTACAGGGTAATGAAAGAAATTTCAATCCTAGACATTGTACGAGACCTTCAGTGATGTAACTGACTCCAAAGTTCTAGCAAAAATAAATCTACACAAACTTACCCTTAGCAATAGCAGTGACATTTTACCTTTAGGTATTCTCAGAGTGTAGCATAATCTCTAGCAATTCAAGTGTATAAGTTATCGTATTATAGTCTCTGGAGTTGACTGATGACGTACTGCTAGTCTAGATGACTGATTGCTTTTGGAAATAGCTGGTGCCTTGCCTTTGTCTTTATTCCACTTCTTGAACCAGTGTAGAGCTTGACTTGGATGCAATATCTAGCATTGCTCTACAATATGTCCTCTTCTAGCATAATGTCCATAAAATTTTAAGTTTTCACACGTCCTCTTCCTCTGACAACATTTTTTTTGTAGTTCCACTTATAGATCATTAATGCTCTATTGGATTTTCTTGATCTACAACTCCTATCTTCATTTTGTAGCTTGTTGTCATTGTTCTTACGATTTCAAGTATGACATCAATGTAGTGATAATGGTTTTCAACAATAGCTGAATTTGAGCTAACATTGGATCTATAGTATTCTATAGAATGTGAGTAAAATCATAATTACACCAACATCAACTTAGCTCTAATAGCAAACTGAGCCATAAATAGTAAGTAATCCCACTTATAAAAAATGATTTAAAAATAGATACTCGTTAATTAAAACTTGATCTAAAAATGGCACTTGAAAATTTTAACCAATTTACTCCATTTTTATGGATAAAGAAAAATTTCTCATTTTACTATAAAATTACATGAAAATTGGCATATTAATTTAAAACCAACAATTTAATGATTAAAAAGAACAAGAAGCAACTATTTAAATACAAATAATATACTTGCACTTGATAATGGAGTTCACCTTTTCAAGGGATACGTCTCCGAGTTTGATAAAACATGAACCAATATATAAATGATTTAAAAATAAATTTAATTCTTACATCACAATGTGCTTCTAGAATGAGCTACCAAGCAATCATCTTGACTTGAGAAAATCCTACAAAAAATAGCTTATGCAAAATCTCCACTCCGCACTGAGTTACTTCTAATGAACTCTAATTTGCTTCTTGTTCTCCTCTAATGAATGCTTTGAGAACTTAGAATGCTTTTGAATGATTTTTCCAATAACCCCTCACCCCTTTATATATTTGTGGATGCTCCACATATAGTGGGTATGATAATCATCCATTTACAATTTTTTATGGGATATAGAATTATCCCCTTTACAAATTATATGGGGTTTTGATTTATCACCTAGGTTTGAATAATTATGTTTATCCCCCTTTACTAAGGTGGGATTTAATTTACAACGTTTTAAGGCTTTAAAATAGCCCATTTCACCATGTAATTGACTTAATGCCCATGAATAGCTTTTACCTTCCAGGAATCACCTTTTACATGCCTTATTAAGGATTTAAATAATTTATAATATCCCACATACCTTGGGATAAATTTGAACATGAAATATAAAAGCTGTCGAAGGATTACCTTTAGGTGTTATTACTACAACATATCCCACATGCATGGGATAATAATAAAATACTTATTTTAAGGATTATCAATATCCATTAATGAAGTGGTCTTGGTGGGCCATTGTCACATCCTCCAATCATACCATGTAATACTGAGTTGTCCTGCCATGTGGCAAGTTACCATTAGTCCATATTTTACTTGGACCCCTCTTCCATGTGTCAAATCCTAGTTGGTCCACATCAACATACTACCACATCATCATTTTTGCCATCTTTAATCGTACCTTTAACTACGCATATCTTTCACATATAGACTCAAATTTGGTCTGTTCAAAATGCATCGAAAAGCTTGTGATGAGCTATATGCCATGGAACTAATTTATAAATATTTCAAGACCATCAATTTTTCTATTTTGACCAGATTTGACTGTCTATTGACCAAACTTTGACCAAGGATAACTAGAGCATATGATGTCCATTTTTCATGTTCTAATAGGCATTAGAAAGCTCTTAGAATGCTCTTCTGCACTATACTAGTTTTGATAATATCTTAAAACATCTAAAAATGTCCTATAGATCATCCACCTCAAGCTTCTTTAAGATAAGATCCATCATTGGTTGCCAAAGATTTGAGCTATTACTTCCCAAAAATAGTGGCATTCCTAGATAGGACCCATGAAGCTTAATTTTGCCAAACTCCATAATGCCAATAATTTTTTATTTCATTCTCTCTAACATGAAGGTATAAATTAGATGTATAAATGATCACCTTTTACCCTATTGCTTATTCATAAAGGTTTAGGATAGATTTCATCTTTTTGGATTCAAGCTTTGAAGGGTCACCAAGAAGGAAGGTATCATACATAAACTAAAGATGAGTTATATATTCAATATTTGTAATAAACACTAGCACCTTAAACTTCACATTTTGTCTAGCTTTCATAAGCACCCTCCCTACTGCCTCAATGGCAATCTAGAATAAATAGGGGAAACTAGGTCACCCTGACTAATCCCTCTAGATGAGTTAAAATAAGTTTCTACTGATCTATTCACAAACACTGAGAAAGAAGCTATGGTGATACAATTCTTCACCCACTGTCTCTAATCTTTGATAAAACCAAATCTTCCTAACATTTGATCCAAGAAGCTCCAATTAATTCTATCATAAGTTTATCATATCAAGTTTAATGCACATTCTAGTTGTTTTGGTCTACTAAAGGGAATGGAGAATCTCATGAGTCATTGCAATACCATCTAGGATCTGCCTACCAATGATGAGACTACCTTTCTTTTCATATATGATTTCCTCCACATAATATTTCAACCTAAGTGCCATGACTTTGGTGGAGATCTTATACAAAACATAATGGGCATTAATGCATCTAGGAGTGCTTTATTTAATATTAGACAATTTAATCACCAGCTGGGAAGGAATGCATGGGTAGAGATTTGAATCAATGGGCTAGTGGGTGTGATAATCATCCATTTACAATTTTTAATGGGATTTAGAATTATCCCTTTACAAATTATATGGGGTTTTTATTTATCACCTAGGTTTGAATAATTATGTTTATCCCCCTTTACTAAGGTGGGATTTAATTTACAAAGTCTTAAGGTTTTAAAATAGACCATTTCACCATGTAATCAATTTAATGCCCATGTATAGCTTTTACCTTCCACATATCACCTTCTACATGTCTTATTAAGGCTTTAATTAATTTATAATATCCCACATACCTTGGGATAAATTTGAACAAGATAATAAAAGGTATCAAAGGATTACCTTAAGGTGTTATTGTTGTGACATATCCCACATGCATGGGATAATAACAAAATACTGGCTTTAAAGCTTATCAACATCCGTTCATGAAGTGGTCTTGGTGGGCCATTATCACATCCTCCAATCATACCATGTAATGTTGAGTTATCTTACCATGTGGCAAGTTACCATTATTCCACTTTTTTTTTGGACCCCTCTTCTATGTTTCAAATCCTAGTTGGTCCACATCGACATACTACCATGTCATCACTTTTGACATCTTTAACCACAACTTTGACTACACATATCTTTCACATACAGACTCGGATTTGGTCTGTTCAAAATGTGTCAAAAATATTATGATGAGATATACACCATGGAACTAATTTAGAAATATATTGAGACCATCAATTTTTCCAATTTGACTAGATTTGAC
>JARHVA010000117.1:0-30000 GCA_037957365.1 Torreya grandis | reverse complement strand
AAGCATTACTAAATTAAAATTGATAAATTGGAATAAATTGGACTACATATGAAATAATTTAGAATTTATTTGTATGAAATTTATTATAATGTTTACTAGAATTATGAGTTTATAAATAATAAATACACTTGAAAGAATCATATGGTGAAGTTACATCTATATAAATAATGGTTCACAATTGCTGGCATGGATTTTATTCTTTCTCCCAAGAATGTTATGATAGATGAAATTTTTATTCTCCAATCCTTTTCATATTTACAACTTCCATTTACAATATATCTACTTGATGTAACATAACTCATTTTCAATTTTTGATTTGTAACACAATTTTGAGAATCATAACCAATGAACACTATGTTGGTAATTGAAAAATCATCTCCAAATGCCTTGATTTCACTCAATTTTTCACCCTTTGAGAGGTTATTCAATCCTCCTCAAAATTGATTGAAATATTAGATTACATCTAGGCCTTTGGGTTGCCTATATCAGAGGTAAAGCTCTAGATTGAAGGGCTAGCTCCCTATATTTATCTTTGATAGCTTATCACCTATACTATTTACTTGGACAAAAAAGATATAAGGAAAATGAAAGTAACCTATTATAATGATTTTATACACCAAATTTATCTCCACACGACTACCATATACTTGCACTATGAAAGATGACTCACAAGACTAGTTTCAACATCTTAGATTACTCTAACATAAGTGTTTGAAACATGAAGGTGATATGCATTGCACTTCTCAAATTAAATGAACAAGAGGTCTTATTGTAGACACTAATATTATTATTTACACTTAGATATGTACAAATACACTAGTTACACTTCATTTGATCTATTAGAGAGCAGACTACTTACACCAAACATGAAAGAGTAAAGAGAACATAAGGATAGATAGTTATCACTTGTCATTCCACTATGCACTACTTCACACACATAGATAAGAAGTTATTAACTCAAAAATAGATTATAAATCTTTATTTAAATTCAAATACAATAATCAAACTAGTAGTGCTTCACCATACTAGGTGTGGATCATTTTACAATGCTAAAATGGCTTGAATATATAGATCATAGGAGATGAGAGAGAAGGAGTGAAGTTGAAGGATCACAAGGCCAATTTTCAAGGCTTGAAAACTAGTTACAATTTAAGAAAAGAGAGTTATATAATATATCATGAGGTCCTCTTAGACAATTTTCCATCTGAAACATGACACCTTCTTGAAGTTGGCGTAGAGATCTTCATTATCTTCTTGAAACTACCTTCCTTGAAGAGGAATCCACTTGATTGTCCTTAACTATCTTAGAAGTTGTTGACACATATCATCTTACTTGAGCAGGTTAAAACATTATTGGTGTAATTCATCATATGATTCTCCAACTAATGATCTTCCTCTTACCACTTGTTGCTTACCTTCTTCCATTCATTCATTAGCCCTCTAGGCCTCAATTCTCACATTTATCACTTAAGTGACCTATAGATGCTCATGTAAATTTGTTTTAGGTTTGTGTGACACTTTTTCAAGACCATTTTCAACTATGTTCTATCAAATATACCTCAAAATATTCAATATCACTCTTCTCACAATCACGCTTACGCAGTCACCCTTTTTTCAATGTCTTGTTCAAGACTGCCTACAGTGACCAACTTAATAGATTTATTTTCATACATAACCAAGGTGATAATTTCATATGAGTAGTTATAAAAATACTTCACACACCTTCTAAAATATCCTTCACCTATCAATTCACTTTTGTACCTATAAAACACCTCAAATCTTAGAAAAACACTAAATTAGGCTTGTTTGTACAAGTAATAATATAAAATAATTGGATGGTCAGGAGCTTGAGAGAGTTACAAATGATTTAAAATCATATTTTAGGAAAAACTACCCCTTCTATATTCATTTCAATTAATTTATTCTTCATCAGGTTCTTGAGAGGGTTTTAAGAGGGTTTTTAGTCATTATGGTTCTTAATGATGATTCATAAAATTTAAGGACTGAACCTTTGAACCAATTCCACTAAGATAAATTTTAGGACCCCCTTAACTACTCCTAACTTCCTAAGACACAATGTAGCTCATATGTATAGATATAAGTAAAAGAATTTGGCTCTTGGGCTCTTGCAATGCATTCTTGACATGCTTGAGAGAGAATTAGGCCAAATTACCTAATTTTGAGTTGGTTTTTGCAAACCAATGTGACTTTTAACCCTCAAATCTACCCTAAAATTTATCTCATGTCTTGGAAGGATCACATGATCCTATGAATGAAGTTAAAAACCATGAGGGTTTAGATCTAGTTCTAAGCCTACTAGGCCTAAACTATGTTTTGTGTATATGACCACCTGTGGGTGATCACAGTGAATGTAAGTCCTATTAACACTTTTTTCACCTTCAATATAACCATGTACATCTTCTCATGGTGCCTTAGGACTTTCATTTTCATCTTTTCACTATTCATGTATACTGTCTATATATTATGTTAACTGAGTGTCTCTATTCGAAGACAAAATATAGGACACTTCCATTATTGGTATGGCCAAAATAAGACCATAGTATCCTAGGTTAGGCCATGAGGACACTCTATATCAAGTTTCAAGCTCTGACTATGCTCGAAGATCCCTCACCTCTTTAAACTATACAAACTAGCTTATAGGGCTGTGAGGACTGAATGCAAAATTTTAGTTGACTGAATATGAGGTTCATGCCCAGTTTTCTCAACCTTTGATTTATCTTTCACTTTGAAAATATCATGAAATTTGTTATAATATCACTGTGAGATTTATTTTAATGTGATCATCCATCTTGCACCATTGCCTACCAGAGAAACTTACACCTTTTAATAGCTTAGACTGGTCTGTATACTTAGTCAAATTGTAGGTGGTCAATTAGGGGAACCAATAGGTGATTGTAGGTGTTAATTAGTATTTGAGGACTATGTTTCAATCTTGTATTCTAGTGAGGTCACTAGTATCATCTTACAGCTAAATGAACTTGTCTTTTCCCTGAGATCATACTCTTATCTCTCTACTATAGTGTCATTATTGCGTTACATTGTTCTAGGTTCTTTTTGGTCTAATAGGACTATATGTACTAAGTGTTTCTATCAATATTTTTATTGAGTTTAAAACCTAATCTATCATCATCTTATTTTGATCTAACAATCTCCTTCTTGTGCTTAGGTATAACCTCTAGGTATAGACTACAAGAGTGAAGTGATTAGACTTATCTAGACCTCAAAAATGTCCACCAATAGATGACATTGTGTGGGGCAAAAAAAATTTTCAAATAAATTAAGGTAAGCTCTCCCATTAAGCAACTTTTTTCAACTCTACACCTTTCAATACAATTCTTCTTCTCATGTCTGTAATAACTAAAAACCATTGACCTCTTTTGACCTAAGGGAATGATATGAGAGAGAAACTAGTTTTACTCAAATTTGGACATGTTAAAGCTTCTTGAACTTGAAACTAACTTGTGGGGATCTCAACACACCCTCCTAAATCCTCTACACATGTCATATGTGTCACATCAGTCCATATAACTACCTAAAACTAACTTTTTTATATATTGTATATCGATTACTAATATAAGCATTTGAGATGCCAAAAATATTTACAGAGATTCCACATAAGACATATCATACTTTGGGGCACCCCCCATTAGTAAGCATGATAATCTAATGTATAATATAAAAATGGCTCCATATAGGCATCTTGACAAAAAAATAATAGTATCAACAGCATCACAAAAGCAATAGTAGCATTAAAATAGAAATATAACAAAGAGAAGCCACCCCAAATATGGTAGAGTCAAGCCTATAGGTCCTATGCCCTATTAGTAGAAACACTTTTGACTTTACATCCATCATTTGAATTAGTAGAATTAGGTCCATCTAAAAAACATTTACCACCACCAGGTCCCAACTGCATATGTCTAGAATTCATCTGAGAAGGATAGTGATCCACTTTTTCCAATAGTCCTTTCATATTTTTATTTTTAACATATTCCAAGACATCCTCAACATCCATCGAGCCTCCTATTTGATCAATTTTTCCAACTTATTATAGAAAATTTTGATGTTCTCATCAATATTCTTCCACATTTCCTCCTATGGACCCTGATTATGCATTACTAGAGCCAATCCTTGAGAAGAAGGCATTGTCTCTATAATCTCATCACCCAATTCAAGGAACATGTTCAGATTGAATAATACAAATATATCCTAGGATTCTCTAATTATGTAGCTTCCCTAGTCATTATTATGCACATCCTTTAGCACATTTTCATTCATAGTCAATGAACTATCAATCCCATTTTGATTAGGTTTGGATGGAGTAATCCATTCCTACACCAAGTGTTTTACCTGGTCAAAGTATGTGTATTTTATGTAGTTCCACTCATATTCTAAAATTTTAATGTCAGCTATCATCTGGTGACTCACTTCTGAATCAAGATGGGGGCTCAGTTTGGGGTATCCCCCAAAATCAAGTAGGAATTTTGAGGTGACTTTGAGGAGTCTTATCCTAATAAACTGCTCAATTTGGTCTTGGGGCACTTTTAATTATAATAATATATGTAAAAATAAAATATGGAGGATGACTTCAACTTTGAAGTCAGTAAATAATCTAGCTTTCGATTGGAAATCCTCAAGGTTCCTTTGCTTCCATAAAAACCATAAATTTTTAGTAGAAAACACAAGACAAAATTTATGAAAGGAAGGGTGCACTTTAATCTTAGGACATGCATAAACAAATAGAATGTTAAGCTAGCCATTCTCACAATCAAAAACCACACTCCAACATTTAAGACAATAATTCCATATCTTAGCAACATATGGGCAGGAGAGAAAAAAACATGCTCAATCATTTCAATTTCACTACAGAAAGAATAGAAAAAATTAGTAAGACAACAATTGCTCATGATAGAAACAACAAATAGATTCTTATACATTAATAAACTTTCAAAATAGGATTTATTGGGTTCAATATAAGAGGCCCAAATCACATCAAACCTAAAGGACCATGTAGGCAGGGGATCACACATAGACCAAATATGATTGAGGATGAGGTAAGGGACATTGGAGAAGGAGAGATTATTGTAAAGCATTTGAGAGGTAAACTCAAGCAGAGGGGGGCATTTCTTCCACTTCACACTATCTCAAAACTCACCCTCTTCTTCCTTGAAAACCACATCATTTTTTCCCTTAAGAGCCATTTTAAACAAGTTGAATGTCCTTCACTAAGAGTTAGGATTATGAAATCTAGCTTTGATCTCTATCTAAGAAGCCACTCTCGTATGGGAATAGAGATCCCCAAAACTCCTCAACCCCTTAGTGTACCAATCAAAGGTAGAGTGGACCTTAATGAGGGCAAGCGGTCTCCTATTGACAACTAAATTCCACCAAAGTGATATATACCCCTGACATGTTGTCCCAAACCAGTTGAAAACATGTTTAGTAATAATGAAGGGCCTAGAAACATCCTAGGCTGACCAAATAGAAGCAAATATAGGATATCCATCCACTTTGACCATGAAGGGCCCAATGAGAAGATTAGTGATATTCAAACCTTTTCAACCTGGCTTTCCTTTAGGAAAACCTCTCAAAATATTATTCCTAACTAGGAATTTCCAAGGCTCATTTCCAATGCAAGATATGATTATCCACTTAATCTCTAGTGTAATACCCTATAACCAAAGGTCCTTTAGCCCCAAGCCTCTAATATTTTTAGGTTTTAAGAAAAATTGCCATGAAACCATATGCCTTATCTTACCCCCTTTCCCATTAGACCATAAAAAGTCTCTTATGATCCTATGGAGCATATTGATCTGATATTTTCCAAAGAGCTAGAAGGAGGCATAGTAGATATTGTATGATAAGGTAGTTTTTTGACAGATTTGAATCCTTCTTGGTAAGGACAATAGATGTCCTTGCCATTTCATAATTTTCTTGTTAATTTTATCAAAGATCTACTCCCACATAATTTTGAAAGAGGGTGCAAGGGAAAATAAAATACCCAGGCACCTAAACATTTCATCTAGCCCTTTCCAAGTCCATCCAAATTTTGACAACTAGATAGGAGTTTGTTCTTGCCAACCCAACATGTGTGATTTATGCATTACCATTTTAGAGCTACAAGTAGAGCAGTAAATATCTAGTCTAGCCATTACCTAAATTAGGTTATTTTGATCCAAGGTGACAAAAATTGATATGTCATTATCAAATAGAACATAAATGAGGGCATCATTATTTGGGAGTGAGATACCTTTGACTAGAGGCCCAATGTCAAAAAATCTCAACAGATGGTGTAGTGCATTAGCTACAAAAATAAAGAGTGAAGGGGAAAGAGGGCACCCTTGTCTAATGGAGCATTACAGCTCAAGAGATTTTATCAATTCCCCATTGAATTCCATGATAGACAAAGCATCCTTGAATAGTACATTGACCATTCTAAAAAATCTATCCTAGAACCCAAAGGCACACAACATTCTTTCAATGAAAGGCCACTCAATTCTATCATATGTTTTTTCAAAGTCAAGAAAGATCATTCCTATATCCTGATTCAAATCTCTATCCCAATTCATTCCTTTCCATCTAGTGATTAATTTGTCTAGGATGTATCCCCCTTCAACAATGTTGGTTTGGGTTTTTAAGATAATAGAGGGTAGAAGCAAAGATAGTCTCCTCACAAGGGTCTTTACTAGAATCTTATATGAGACATTGAGGATGGTAATTAGTATCTAGTTTTTTACTGAAGATAGATTACCATCCTTAGCAATGAGATTTATTACCCCTCTATTGATGTCTAGTCTGAGTGTGCCAACATCAATGGCCTCATTAAAGACCTCCAAATAGTCCTTAGCAATCTAATCCTTATTGGATTTATTAAATTTAGTAGGGAATCCATCTACCCCATGTGCTTTATCATCCTTAAGCGACTTAATGGTGTTTTTAACTTCATCGAGAAAGATAAAGGCATCTAGGAAAGAGGATTGAGTTTGTGACACCTTTTTTAGGATTGTAATATTTATATAGAGACCTATTTTTTTCAACATGGTCACTAGAACCATCAGAGTGGAAAAGATTGGAGTAAAACTCAAAAAAAGCTTCTTTAATATTGGTTGCATCTTACAAAAGCTACCCATTAACTTTGATACAATTAATCTTTCTTCTTCTATGTTTAGATTTCAAGAATCTAAAGAAGAAATTAGAACCTTTATCAACAAGATTCAGTTGGGTCAATCTAGAACAGATATGTGACCCCTAGCAATATAGTGTTTTGAATATCTAACTTGATGCTTCAAGAGATTAAGTTCTTCAAGAAGAACTCCATTGGTAGGATCAAGCTGCAAAAAAAATTTAGCATGAATAATATTGTCTTGATTATACCTTGTAGCCTTTCTATGCTTTTTTGCTTTGATCTGCACATATATTCTGGTAAAAAAAATTCAAGTCTCCATACTAGAGTTGTAATGATCAATATTGGAGTTGGAACAACATGTGATTTTGCTAATATTCTAGGAAGATTGAAGACCCTCCAAATAGACACTATCTGCCAAATGGGACACATTGAACTTATATAACCCCTTGAAGGATTGGGTGTCTTTATTCTCCTCACTAATCAATGAAAATACCATTTCAATAGTGTGGTGGTCAGACATATTAAAGGGCAAGACTGCCACCACATTACCATCCTTGATAGGGGTCATAGCGAGTGTCTCCTTATTCAAGTAAAATATGTCAAATTTGGAGTATTGCCTTTTGTTGTTGCTCTAGTTGAAATAGCAGGTGTACTAGATTCCTTTTCTTAGTATTTTACCTTTCTATAGAGGTCTCCAACTCTATGCATTATTTTGAATTTAGACCAAAAAAATAGCTCATTGCCCTTCCATGCCAAGTGGTTTCCCCCAATTTTATCCTCTTTATGTTACACCATATTGAAGTCTCCTATAAAGACCCAAGGAAATTTTTTTAGATTTATAGCCAATCAATTCCACAAATCTTTCTACTCCCTATAGTCATTAGGAGCATAAATGTTACATAGGCCAAAGGTCTTATTTTGAATTTCTAGTAATACCCAAACAACCATGTTTTATGGGGAGACACCATGTTCAACAATGCAATATTTCAAACCAAGGTTGACCAAAATAAAGTCCCCACCTTTTCCTCTTTGATGATTAGTGGAAAACTATTGGGCATTAGGCTAGATAAAGTTCAAGACTAAGTACAGCTAGGGTCTAATAGCCTTAACTTCTTGAAAAAAGAGAAAATCCAAGTTTTCTCTAGAATGTCTGAAATTGCTTGCATTTGGTTTTCTATCAGAGGACTCTAACCCTCTCATATTCTAGCTTAAAATCTACATATATAACCAGGGGGTAAGAAAAGGTCAATTAGATTGACCATGGGGCTTACCCCCACTATTGTATAATCTAGTGAAGCAGTCTGGGACTTTATTTTCCTTACTTTTTTTTTGGAGGATGGATCTTGATTACTATGGAAGGAATTTTTACCATATTTTTTCTCCTTACGCACTACATGTTCTACTAGGGTAGAGCCTGAATCTATTTTAATTCTTTTTCCTCCTCCTTTAGACATCCAATTTTTATCCCCAATAGGATCTTTATGTGTCAAAAGAACCCTATCTAATATATCCATCTCAGATTTAGGTATATTTTATTTCTCTTTCTCTGTGGTGATAGCCATCGGGGAAACTTCACTATCAATATTTTTGGTCTTTCTCTGGGGTGAGCCATTAGAAGAGGCAGGTATCAAGCAAGGGATTTAGCAAGAATAATCACATATTCCTTAAAATGTGGGTTCACAAGACTTTTATGTTTAATAAATGCATCATTCAGGCTATTAGGGAGATAATTTATCAAGTCTGGAGAGGAATTCAAGCTATTAATAGAAGGTAGTGGGGGGCCATGCACCTAAGATTCGAGGGAGGAGTCCTTTAGATCCCTCTATTTTTGAATCTTAGGACCATCCTTATCCAAAGCCTCAATAGGGGAAGCACTATCTTTCAAGGGTACACTATTAAATAGAGGATTTTTAAAAACCTATACATTATCCAAAGCATTATCATCTTTTAGGGCTTCTTTCTCTTTTTGTCTATTAGGTATATTACCCTTATTAATCAAAATATGATAAGTTTTCCTAATATGGCCACCTTTTTTACAAAAAACAAGCATTCAGTCCACCCAATCCTCTGAGAACACAAGTATGGGATTTTCTCTTAAATTATAAAATTGATGGAATCTAGAAAAAATTCCAAGGGCTCTAAATAAATTTAAACCCTAGCATTCATATAAGCTAGAGATTTTCTAGTATCCTCTATTCTTAATACTTCTCCAAGTGATTTCAAAGCCCATGGAATAAAATTCAACAACTGAATTGGCACTCCTCTAATATCAACCCATCTGGGAGTAGTTTTGAAAATGAGGTTGTTACAGTCCATTTTTGGGTTCTATGGGACAACTTTGAAAATTGACTGGCCAACATTCCATAAGGGTTTTTTGATAGCCCTACATTTCATAGTGAAGTTTTTAAACAAAATCATGAACACCCCTTTCTGAATCATTTGGAAAAAACTGATATATAGGCCTATGTGTTTGCCCTAAACCAAATTTAACCAATTATTAAAAAAAACCTAGAAGGGAGAGTGTTATTGTATAAGAAAACAAAGAAAATCCATACATTTTTAATCTTGGTTTCTTCCTACAATAGGTCAGATTTCATGGAACCATTTGGAACAATTGTCAAGGTCTTAGGAGGGCTAGAAAGCTTATCGAATTGGTCTACCCTATACTTCTTCTTGCCATGATCTTCCCTGTATGCCATAAACATAGCTCCTTTTGAGTTTTTTTCCACTTCTTCTTGCCACAAAATTTCACTAAACAATATTTTTGGAGCTCCAGTCACTTCAATTTCCCCCTGAGATGGGTCAGGGTAATTACTCTTATTATTACAAATCTTATCATCTCATGCATCATCACCTGAGTCATTAAAATCACCATGTTTCCCCTCATTTACACACTCAAGCCCATCAAATCCAAGGGCTTCCATACCTAGCTTTAATTAATTCATGCCGCTTAAGACTCTCTAAAAGGGAACGGGAAGGGTGGTTAGAGAGGGACACGTGTGGAGGTCATACACCACAGCCTAGATAGTATAAAAAACCAAACGCCCTAAAGAAAGGCAAACATGCAAAAACATGAAATCAAACAAAAAAAATTAAAGACCACCACTTGCACTAAGTAAAAAGTAATCAATAGGAACCAAGGAGGAAATGGTGACAAAGGTGAACCACAAAGAGGAAGTTTGAAGTACCATTAATGGAGGATGACTTTTCATCTCCCCATTGTAGAGCTCCAAGCCTTACTCCTCTCCCTAAAACTATGTTTTTAAAATTATCTTCTTGTGTGTATGTTGAAATTTCCACTTTTAGTTTCAAAAACTACCATCTGACATTCTCTGACATGAAACATGTTAGATAGAGTCTTGACACACTTGTATTTTGATGAGAAACCATACAACTTCCCTTAGAGTGACCAAAAGGTGGAAAAAAGGTTGTGAAGACAAATGAAAAACATGACAAAGATTTAAAATATATTATGTGACCCCTAAACTATGTCTTAAGATCATTTAAGACATGGTAGACATTTTAAAACTAGGGGACTCTATGAAATTTTAAATATGTAGGGGGTTGACCATATTTGGCCTAGGGTGAAATTTAGTCAAAAGGTCCCTTTAAAAATAACTTCATCCAATTTATTTATGTTTATATTGAAGGGATTAGAATATATTTTCCCCTAAATAAACATGAAATTTGAACTTGTGCAACCCATGGCTTGAAGGAGAAGCCTCAAATGATTATCCTATATCATTGACCAAATGCCAATGTGAGAAAAAGACTATAGTGCCACCTTCAAAATTTCTTTGGAATGATCTCAAATGTAGTATGACATATTTTCTATTTTATAGTCTTTTTTTTCTGTATCATTCATTTGCATATCTTTTGTTTTGTACACAACAAATACTAAGTCATCCAAACCCAAAATAAATAGTTTTTTAGAAGTCGGTTTTAGCTCCTCATTTGAAATGTCTACAATTTGTTAAAAATAAATCAATCATTTATTAAAAATATTATATTATAATATTTTTAACATGGAAATTTTCTAAGAAAATGTTTTACATGTTAGATTGATCATTGATGTGCTTTTGATTTGCACTTCATATTGTAACATATAAACATAATGCATTTCATTTGATGCATTTTTTATTTACATTTCCTTAAATCTTATAAAGATTCATATAAAAATATATAAAAATATATACATGCTCAGGCACACGTAACTATACTCATTATATATGGATGTACCATTTCTATTGCCAATTTTGTAACATACATATGCATTTACATGTTTATAATGAATCCTTATAACTTGACCATAACTTGATCATATTATGAAATAATCTGGTTTTGCCATAACTCATTTATCATATACGTTGATAGGAATTTAAAATTGATCAACCAACATCTATATTCTTACATTAATGAAAGTATCAGTTGTTCTTATGCATACCAATACATATTTATATGTTTATATAACCCATCACAATAAACAAAATAGAATTTACTCATTCTAAGATAAAATTCACTATCACTAATTTTAAATGAATATACACCTATAATTGAACCCCCTTCATATACTTATAATAAGAAACATCAAATTAAAAACTATTTAAGTCAATAATAATATAATTATTTCTAGCACAATACTCATTCTAAGATAAAATTCACTATCACTAATTTTAAATGAATATACACCTATAATTGAACCCCCTTCATATACTTATAATAAGAAACATCAAATTAAAAACTATTTAAGTCAATAATAATATAATTATTTCTAGCACAATATACTTTATTCATTTCTTTCCTTATATTAAATAATTATTATATCTAGCATGTGTGTGTGTGTGTGTATGCACAGGCTTGCCCTTTTTCATCAAAATAATCTTAATATGAAATATAAATGAATCCTAAGAAAAATTTACACCTATAATATGATTCTAATTGAATCCATCACTATCTAGACCCCAAAGTATGACACCCATTTTTTGCATGTAATGGAAATCTCCAACACATAAATTTTCAAGAGAGTTCAAAATGCCAGAAAAAGGTTTAAGTTTGTGAATGATGAATACATTGAAATCCCCAGCAATAACTTTATCAATCAATGCCTAAAAAATAAGCAAAGATGTTCTTTCTTAAAATCTTCAATGAGATTCAAAAGATCAATAATTATCAAATCAATGTTCACACCAATAATGAACATTGCACTAAAATCTTTTAAAATGGATGGCCAAAGACATAGGGGCCATAATAGTAGCTGAATATTTTAGTATCCATCCTAAGAAGCTAACCTCCATCATTATCTAGATATTTTCTCAATATGCTTATTGAATCTGGACATAATGCTTCCCAGATTTTTTTATTTTTTGAAATACCTTCATTAAAGACACACAAATCATCAAACCTTTTCGCTGAAATTGTATAATGCTCCATTACCTCTTTAGGTGTGATTGTTTTTTATGATAGTAATGTCAAATCATGGTTGGTGAAATAATCTACATTTTTTTGATAATATGTTACTTTTCAGCTTTACCTTTTTGCACCAAGTATCCATGTTGTTGTACCCAAGGGTTTTCAATAAGGAAATAGACCCTTTTTTCCAATAAATTTGCTAGTTCTATTATTATTATTTTTTGAAATCCCTTGAATATTTCTAAGTATTATTATACCAATCAGATTTAAATCTTGTTTATTTGAACCAGGTAAAGTATCACTTTCAAATGAATCAAATGCATTATCAAAACAATCTCAAATGGGTTGTTCCATGAAAAGAAGGCATTTTCTCTTCTACAATTGTTATGTTGAATAGTTCATTTGTGTGAACAAGTGTCTATCTTATTCATGTATTTCTTCTATCTTTTTTTCCCTATTTCAATATTCTTTCAACCTCTCAGTTGGATAAGTTCATGTGCAGATCAAAATCTTTCTACAAATGAAGCCTTATAAATTGTTTTATTGGCTTCATTATATTGGTTACATATTTAGTGAATAATATGGAATGGAGTACAAGTTTTTAGAAAGCTTACCCTTCTAATAGAAATTTTTTTCTCAATGAGAGTGAATTGTATTACTCCTCTGAAAGAATTCATTGTTGTACTGTAATTGTGCATTGGCCATCTACAATTTTGAACCTTAAGTTTATTGTCTCCATCATATCTTTAAGGACCTATTTTGATTTGATAATACATTGAGAATTATTTAGTTAAAAAAGAATTAATAAAACATCCTTCATTGGTACCTCATTATGTTTTACAAATGAATGAATTATAGCATTCACCCCTCTTTCATTCAAATTTATTCTTTTGATATTAGCATTCCTAGATTCATAGAGTTCTATAGAAATGTTCAAGACATAATTTATAGAGAAAATATACCATGTAGAGAATTCATTATGTGTCTGATCAGAAGTTTGTGTCAATAAAAGTGTATCAACCTTTTGTTTGATATTGTTTTTTTCACTATTGTGAGTAATTGTATAGCTTTTTTCAAATCTGCATACAAATATGTTGCCTTTGTTTGTCTTGTTTTCTTTAATATTTTTTCTTTCATGATTTTAGGGTATATTAAATACATGTTTACATGCAAGCAAGTAGAAGAAGTTGTTGCCTCTTCTTCATGTTTTTTTTCAACATACTTTGTATTCTAATGACCAAATTATCTCTATCTATACATCTAGACATTTCAAGGTTGTCATAACTATTTAAATGAAACCAAATGTTTCAGAAAAAAGAGATAAATTATTGTTTGTCAATTCCATTTTATTGGGTGTAAATTTATTGAAATTAGTTGTAACATAATGGAGAATTCCCTCTTTTCCATTCCATGCTTCTAGTTGGAATTGAAGGGCATTTTCAAGTTCATCCTTATCACCAGTAAAGATTATTCCAGTTTGAGAACATTATTTTTTAGATATAATGCTAAATAAATAAATATATGCATGCATATTTGGTGGACTAAATAACTCAAATTACCAATCAGCAAGATGAGTTTTATCACCACCATAAAATGGATGATGTTGATGTAGATTTAATTTTGGTTTTGGTAGTCTAAAGGGTACTATATCAAAATTCTCTTAGAGTGAGGTCTTCTACCTTTTAAGTGTGGGAATTCATTTCTCACCTGAAGACATTTTGCAAAGTAATTGAAATTATTTAAATATTGATCTTTTATAAAATTTAAGTCACATATTGCATCAATTATGAAATTATTTATGATTAAGTAGAGATTAATTTTATATCAACAAATGTGAATTCTAAACTACAATACAAAATACATATTAAATATTCATAATATATACACTAATTTTCACTTAAAATAATACGTATGATCAAACCAAAAATAAATTATATGTAGAGAGATTTAAAAATCATTCAAAGGGGATGGCCTAAAAATTGATTATATATTTCTAAAATATTAGGCACTAGTCAATATAATTTGATGGGCAAAGGAATCCATAAACATTTATTTCAAAGGAGAAAGATGAGAGGGAAGTATGTCTAATATGTGTCAAAACACCCATCAACAAGTACCTTCAAGGTATCTTCTAGGAGATACCTTTCAAACATGCACAAGAGTGAATTTTTCCTTCAAAGTATCTCATAGGAGATACCTTCAAGTTAACCATGATGATATTACAAGCGCATTTTAAGGCCCTTGAAGGAATATCTCAGGAAACACCTCTAAGGGCATTGTCATACATTTAAAAGGATGTTAAATGTATCTCCCAGTAGATACCTTCAACATTCATATGATTATAATTTTATTTCACCTTAAAAGCACCACTGGGTGATAACTTGAAGGGCCTTGTAATAATTACAAGGGTACCTTCAAGGTATCTCCTAGGAGATATGTTCAATTTACCCATGAAATTAATTCAAGGCCTTTGAAGGCATTTCTTAGGAGATATATCGAAGGTAATTGTCATACATTCAAGGGTATATTGAAGGTATCTCCTAGGAATGAATAATAATCATAAATGCATTTTTTATGCAATCTAAAATTGGGCTCTAGGGTGACCCATAGTGCATGTATACAATTCTCATTACCATATCCAAGAGATATGACATCATATAAAATTAGCCACTACTTGAGTAAAACATGTTGTCATAGCCTGATGCTAATTATTTCCCCCAGAGAAAAAGTTAAGGCCAAGGTCATCAACATATCCAAAAGCAAAACCCATTCCAAGTGAATAAAATGGATACTTAAGAAACCATAAAGTCTATTTAGGAGGGCCATCCCAATGTGAACCCCCATCCTGAACTTAGTGATAGGTACAAGGTTATTCTCCTTTAGAATGATAATTTCATCAGTGATAAGTCAGTTTACACCATGTCACCCTGTATGACAAGGTATCTTATGTGGCATGCATACTAAGACAAGATCGTCAAATTAGAATTGATTGAAGGTGATGAGATCATAGACATTGATTAGTAATGGTTCATGAACTAGAAATCAATGTAGGAAATCTATTACACCAAGGCCCCAACCAAGTTTACATCATTCAATAATTTGAGCTTGAGTAGGCTTTAGCTTCAAGCAATCCTGAGAGCCTTAAAAAGACTAAGCCAATAGTAACCAACACTCATTATATTTGTAGATGCTATCCTAGGAGAGAAATGACCTGAATTTACATCATTTTGAAACTTTTCTAGTAGCATATCAAATTGAACATTGTTAACACACGTCAATAACACACCATTCACATCTTTTATAAAGAGAAAACCATCTACAAGATAGTAAGGAATGGTATATAATCTAAAATGCCACCTTTGAGACTTGTTTAAGACATTGGGGCACTCACCATTTTGAAGAAAACTAATGATGTCTTGTGTCCAACTTTGAACTTGTATGTGATCAACTGGTTGGGGTTGAACTTGGTTGATTAATACTTCCTCTTGGCTCTTGGAGATCTGAAGCTAAATTATCACATAATCCTTTTCCTCTTACCAAGTTTGTAACCTTAATATCCACATCATACTCCATCACCTTTGTAATCCACCCGGCTCTCATTTCATTGTGGTCTTTGCTTAGGAGAAACTCCTTGGTGCTAGGATGAGAAACCATGATATGTATCTTATTATTTGAAACCATGTGTCTAAATTTTTTCAATCCTCTTATCACTGTTAGAGCTTTCTTCTCAACAAATGTATACTTGACCTCATAATCTTTCAATCCTTGGCTGAAGCATGCAATTTGTTGCTCTACCTCTTCATCATTCTTTTGTAATAAGCATACTTGAGATTGTATAAAGGTTAGCAAAGGTATAGAGTATGAAATATTTGGTAAATTTTGGGTTCAAAAGAGTAGGAGATTCTATAATTGCTTGCTTGATTTCCTCAAAACTACCCTTACCTTCCTTTGTCCAAGAAAAAGCTTGGTTCTTCTTGAGCATGGTTGTGATAAGCTTTACCACAGTTGTAAATCTTGGAATAAACCTTCTTAAAAATTATATTTTCCCCAAGAATATTTGGAATCCTTTCTTATTTTGAGGCAAAGATAAGCCTAGAATAGTCTCAATCCTCTTGGGGTCAATATACAAGCCTTATTTTGAAACAATATGACCCAATAACTTACCTTCATGGACAATAAAGATGCACTTTTTTTGATTAAGGGATATTCCATACTCCTTACACTTCTCAAACACCTACCTTAGATGTTCCATATGATCAGTAGCATCATTCAAAAAAATAGTTTTATCATCAAGATACACAAGTATAAACTTATTGATCAAACCTTTAAAACCCATGTCCATTGCCCTTTGAAATGTATCTCTAGTATTAGATAAACCAAAAATCATCTTATTATAGGAAAAGGTCCCCCATTTTATAGTGAAGGTTGTCTTGAACTAATACTTTTCATTCACTAGTATTTGATTGTAACCTGAATAACCATCAAGAAGTGAGAAGTGTTGAGAACCTGAAACCACATACAGAATTTGTTCCATGGAAGGTAGTGGATAATGATCCTTGAGAGACACTCTATTAAGGTCTCAAAAATATACACAAAGTTTGATATCTCCATTCTTATTTTGGATAGGTAAAATATTATCCACCTAAGTTGAGTGTTTGATAGGAAAGATAATCCTAGACTCAATCAACTTGGTCAGCTCTTTCTTCATAAGTTCTATCTTGGAATTGATAGGCCTTTTTTTTTGCCTGATTGATTTAGCTCCAAGTTCTAACTCAATGGTATGATGATATATACTTGGATCAAACCATTTCAAATATTTATATTCCCAATCAAAGATGTCATGGAACTCTTTTCATAATTCAATAAAGGCCTGCCTCTCAAATAAAGAACATACCTTACCAATTTTCAGGAGCTTATCCTTTTAAATCATGACTCTCTCATAGTTCTCTTCTTTTTTTGACATGCTCACTCTTTCTTTCTTATTTTGATCATCTTCATTGAAAAGACTCTCTAAATTAATCAGCCCCTTAGGTATCTTATTTGTCTTTGGTTGAATAACTTGTTCTTCATATTGATCATGTAGTCTCTTTTGGTTCCTCGAGGAGAATCTTGCTTCATTTTGTAAGAAGTGTGCAATGTGTTTATCACTTTCAAACACATACCATGACACTTCATTATCTAGAATAGAAGGCCTCACAATGACTTTGATATGAGACTGGTCTTTCTCCTTTCCTAAATCAGCAACTGCATCAAATTGTGCTCTTATGATAGCCAATCTATCAACATGTTTATTTGAATCCCTTGGTGTGGGCTATATGTTGAAGGCATCAAAGTCTTCAAGTAGGTCCCATACCCTATTATTGTAGGATTTAAGAAAGGGATTCTTAGTTTCATCTTGATTTCTCATGTGATGGATGACCAATTCACTATCCCCATAAACTTTCAAATTCTTGATCCCTTTCTTTTTTGCCCATTGGAGGCCATAAACTAGGCCTTCATATTCTACCACATTGGAGGTGCAGCTAAAGTGGAATATATATGAGGAGTAGTATTGATTCTTTGATTGAGAAACTAACATAACACCAATTCCTACACCTACTTTGCTTCTTGATCCATCAAAAAACATGTCCCATATTCCTTCAAGTTCATGATCTTCATTAGTGAGTGAAGGGATTGAAACATCTTTTTCATGCGTACAATAAACTCCCAAATCAGTCTCTTATATGAAAGTATATATATCAATTACATGCATTTCAGTGTTGTACTTATCAAGGAAAAGATTAGAAATAACTTCAATAGGGGAGGATGTTTCACCATCCATGACACCTTCTTCTTCTTCTTTACTAATTAGATAATTCTGATTTGAACTTGTCTCCATGTATGGCTCAATATGAAACCTTGATAAGGGTTGAGTCCTTATATTCACCTTGGTTCCATAACTTGTTTTAAAATCTATAAAATATAATTCAATATAAAGTTACCTTCCTATCTTATCCATGAATTCCCTTGACAAGCAGATAGCAAAATAGGCTAGAAGGTCTACCACCACAATGTCTTGTATAATGGGGAAACTTGGGAAACCATGTAGAAATAATTTCAAACCTATGACCAATCCCACTATCTTGTTTGGAGTTCCATCAAGATGAAACACATTTTTACTATGTGTTTCATACTTTAATCCTAATTTATCAGCCACCACCTTAGGCATGATAGTGGTACTAGCTACACTATCTACAATATAATTGTGAACCAATTTGTCTCCCACAATGAGTGTGAGGTAGAAGGGTGGAGTATTTTCAGATTTGGTGGAGGGATCTAAGACATGATTTGTAAAATTGGTAAGGGCCACACTATTGTGTTTTGAAGTTTGAAGCGCTACATGAATGTTTTCAAGTTATTCTTGTAAGAGCTCCTTTTGACCAGGCATATGCAAGACTTCCTAAAGAGATATGCTTGTCTTGGCATTCTTCAAAGAATAAATAATTTATAGAGGGTAATTATTCACCTTTTCTTACATTCTTTAAGGTAGTGAGGGAGTTTGAACCTATTACATTATAGGCTTAACAACCCTAGTTGCATTCTGACTTTGTTGAGGGGCATGATTGGTAGTAGGTATTGCACTACACACTTTATGGCCTTGGAGAGGCATCACTTGGAGTCACATGTACTCCCAGAACATCTCCTAGAGATCTCTTTTTGGATCTTATATTGGTTTTAATTGATGTGCTTTGATTCAACACATAATCATCCTTAGCTTGAAAGTTCATCATACCTACACTCTGGCTGCTACCTTCTCCATGAAGATCCCTTTAGCTTGGATTCACTTCTTCTAATGTCATGTAAGGAGTAGTTTCTTCTTGTGCCACGAAAGCTTGGTTGTCTTCTCGACCATCAAGCATAAACTGACCTTGAGGTTGTCCCCATTGGTCTAAATGATCCTCCCCTTAGACCAGGTTAGCATGTACTAGAATAATAGCCTTCATGCAAGGAGTGGAATTAGGATTATAGGCATTGGGATGCCTATTGAAGCCTTATTGATCTTGTGCCCTTCCTTGGTATTTTTATTGGGGTGGAACACTATAGCCTTGTTGAGGATAGTATTGATGGTTAGGTGGAGCACTTGCCTAGAACTAAGCTTACTTGAGTTGAGCTCATAATGACTGGATCTCTTCATCTTTATCCACAACATTATCTATATGTTTCAGAAAAAAGAGATAAATTATTGTTTGTCAATTCCATTTTATTGGGTGTAAATTTATTGAAATTAGTTGTAACATAATGGAGAATTCCCTCTTTTCCATTCCATGCTTCTAGTTGGAATTGAAGGGCATTTTCAAGTTCATCCTTATCACCGGTAAAGATTATTCCAGTTTGAGAACATTATTTTTTAGATATAATGCTAAATAAATAAATATATGCATGCATATTTGGTGGACTAAATAACTCAAATTACCAATCAGCAAGATGAGTTTTATCACCACCATAAAATGGATGATGTTGATGTAGATTTAATTTTGGTTTTGGTAGTCTAAAGGGTACTATATCAAAATTCTCTTAGAGTGAGGTCTTCTACCTTTTAAGTGTGGGAATTCATTTCTCACCTGAAGACATTTTGCAAAGTAATTGAAATTATTTAAATATTGATCTTTTATAAAATTTAAGTCACATATTGCATCAATTATGAAATTATTTATGATTAAGTAGAGATTAATTTTATATCAACAAATGTGAATTCTAAACTACAATACAAAATACATATTAAATATTCATAATATATACACTAATTTTCACTTAAAATAATACGTATGATCAAACCAAAAATAAATTATATGTAGAGAGATTTAAAAATCATTCAAAGGGGATGGCCTAAAAATTGATTATATATTTCTAAAATATTAGGCACTAGTCAATATAATTTGATGGGCAAAGGAATCCATAAACATTTATTTCAAAGGAGAAAGATGAGAGGGAAGTATGTCTAATATGTGTCAAAACACCCATCAACAAGTACCTTCAAGGTATCTTCTAGGAGATACCTTTCAAACATGCACAAGAGTGAATTTTTCCTTCAAAGTATCTCATAGGAGATACCTTCAAGTTAACCATGATGATATTACAAGCGCATTTTAAGGCCCTTGAAGGAATATCTCAGGAAACACCTCTAAGGGCATTGTCATACATTTAAAAGGATGTTAAATGTATCTCCCAGTAGATACCTTCAACATTCATATGATTATAATTTTATTTCACCTTAAAAGCACCACTGGGTGATAACTTGAAGGGCCTTGTAATAATTACAAGGGTACCTTCAAGGTATCTCCTAGGAGATATGTTCAATTTACCCATGAAATTAATTCAAGGCCTTTGAAGGCATTTCTTAGGAGATATATCGAAGGTAATTGTCATACATTCAAGGGTATATTGAAGGTATCTCCTAGGAATGAATAATAATCATAAATGCATTTTTTATGCAATCTAAAATTGGGCTCTAGGGTGACCCATAGTGCATGTATACAATTCTCATTACCATATCCAAGAGATATGACATCATATAAAATTAGCCACTACTTGAGTAAAACATGTTGTCATAGCCTGATGCTAATTATTTCCCCCAGAGAAAAAGTTAAGGCCAAGGTCATCAACATATCCAAAAGCAAAACCCATTCCAAGTGAATAAAATGGATACTTAAGAAACCATAAAGTCTATTTAGGAGGGCCATCCCAATGTGAACCCCCATCCTGAACTTAGTGATAGGTACAAGGTTATTCTCCTTTAGAATGATAATTTCATCAGTGATAAGTCAGTTTACACCATGTCACCCTGTATGACAAGGTATCTTATGTGGCATGCATACTAAGACAAGATCGTCAAATTAGAATTGATTGAAGGTGATGAGATCATAGACATTGATTAGTAATGGTTCATGAACTAGAAATCAATGTAGGAAATCTATTACACCAAGGCCCCAACCAAGTTTACATCATTCAATAATTTGAGCTTGAGTAGGCTTTAGCTTCAAGCAATCCTGAGAGCCTTAAAAAGACTAAGCCAATAGTAACCAACACTCATTATATTTGTAGATGCTATCCTAGGAGAGAAATGACCTGAATTTACATCATTTTGAAACTTTTCTAGTAGCATATCAAATTGAACATTGTTAACACACGTCAATAACACACCATTCACATCTTTTATAAAGAGAAAACCATCTACAAGATAGTAAGGAATGGTATATAATCTAAAATGCCACCTTTGAGACTTGTTTAAGACATTGGGGCACTCACCATTTTGAAGAAAACTAATGATGTCTTGTGTCCAACTTTGAACTTGTATGTGATCAACTGGTTGGGGTTGAACTTGGTTGATTAATACTTCCTCTTGGCTCTTGGAGATCTGAAGCTAAATTATCACATAATCCTTTTCCTCTTACCAAGTTTGTAACCTTAATATCCACATCATACTCCATCACCTTTGTAATCCACCCGGCTCTCATTTCATTGTGGTCTTTGCTTAGGAGAAACTCCTTGGTGCTAGGATGAGAAACCATGATATGTATCTTATTATTTGAAACCATGTGTCTAAATTTTTTCAATCCTCTTATCACTGTTAGAGCTTTCTTCTCAACAAATGTATACTTGACCTCATAATCTTTCAATCCTTGGCTGAAGCATGCAATTTGTTGCTCTACCTCTTCATCATTCTTTTGTAATAAGCATACTTGAGATTGTATAAAGGTTAGCAAAGGTATAGAGTATGAAATATTTGGTAAATTTTGGGTTCAAAAGAGTAGGAGATTCTATAATTGCTTGCTTGATTTCCTCAAAACTACCCTTACCTTCCTTTGTCCAAGAAAAAGCTTGGTTCTTCTTGAGCATGGTTGTGATAGGCTTTACCACAGTTGTAAATCTTGGAATAAACCTTCTTAAAAATTATATTTTCCCCAAGAATATTTGGAATCCTTTCTTATTTTGAGGCAAAGATAAGCCTAGAATAGTCTCAATCCTCTTGGGGTCAATATACAAGCCTTATTTTGAAACAATATGACCCAATAACTTACCTTCATGGACAATAAAGATGCACTTTTTTTGATTAAGGGATATTCCATACTCCTTACACTTCTCAAACACCTACCTTAGATGTTCCATATGATCAGTAGCATCATTCAAAAAAATAGTTTTATCATCAAGATACACAAGTATAAACTTATTGATCAAACCTTTAAAACCCATGTCCATTGCCCTTTGAAATGTATCTCTAGTATTAGATAAACCAAAAATCATCTTATTATAGGAAAAGGTCCCCCATTTTATAGTGAAGGTTGTCTTGAACTAATACTTTTCATTCACTAGTATTTGATTGTAACCTGAATAACCATCAAGAAGTGAGAAGTGTTGAGAACCTGAAACCACATACAGAATTTGTTCCATGGAAGGTAGTGGATAATGATCCTTGAGAGACACTCTATTAAGGTCTCAAAAATATACACAAAGTTTGATATCTCCATTCTTATTTTGGATAGGTAAAATATTATCCACCTAAGTTGAGTGTTTGATAGGAAAGATAATCCTAGACTCAATCAACTTGGTCAGCTCTTTCTTCATAAGTTCTATCTTGGAATTGATAGGCCTTTTTTTTTGCCTGATTGATTTAGCTCCAAGTTCTAACTCAATGGTATGATGATATATACTTGGATCAAACCATTTCAAATATTTATATTCCCAATCAAAGATGTCATGGAACTCTTTTCATAATTCAATAAAGGCCTGCCTCTCAAATAAAGAACATACCTTACCAATTTTCAGGAGCTTATCCTTTTAAATCATGACTCTCTCATAGTTCTCTTCTTTTTTTGACATGCTCACTCTTTCTTTCTTATTTTGATCATCTTCATTGAAAAGACTCTCTAAATTAATCAGCCCCTTAGGTATCTTATTTGTCTTTGGTTGAATAACTTGTTCTTCATATTGATCATGTAGTCTCTTTTGGTTCCTCGAGGAGAATCTTGCTTCATTTTGTAAGAAGTGTGCAATGTGTTTATCACTTTCAAACACATACCATGACACTTCATTATCTAGAATAGAAGGCCTCACAATGACTTTGATATGAGACTGGTCTTTCTCCTTTCCTAAATCAGCAACTGCATCAAATTGTGCTCTTATGATAGCCAATCTATCAACATGTTTATTTGAATCCCTTGGTGTGGGCTATATGTTGAAGGCATCAAAGTCTTCAAGTAGGTCCCATACCCTATTATTGTAGGATTTAAGAAAGGGATTCTTAGTTTCATCTTGATTTCTCATGTGATGGATGACCAATTCACTATCCCCATAAACTTTCAAATTCTTGATCCCTTTCTTTTTTGCCCATTGGAGGCCATAAACTAGGCCTTCATATTCTACCACATTGGAGGTGCAGCTAAAGTGGAATATATATGAGGAGTAGTATTGATTCTTTGATTGAGAAACTAACATAACACCAATTCCTACACCTACTTTGCTTCTTGATCCATCAAAAAACATGTCCCATATTCCTTCAAGTTCATGATCTTCATTAGTGAGTGAAGGGATTGAAACATCTTTTTCATGCGTACAATAAACTCCCAAATCAGTCTCTTATATGAAAGTATATATATCAATTACATGCATTTCAGTGTTGTACTTATCAAGGAAAAGATTAGAAATAACTTCAATAGGGGAGGATGTTTCACCATCCATGACACCTTCTTCTTCTTCTTTACTAATTAGATAATTCTGATTTGAACTTGTCTCCATGTATGGCTCAATATGAAACCTTGATAAGGGTTGAGTCCTTATATTCACCTTGGTTCCATAACTTGTTTTAAAATCTATAAAATATAATTCAATATAAAGTTACCTTCCTATCTTATCCATGAATTCCCTTGACAAGCAGATAGCAAAATAGGCTAGAAGGTCTACCACCACAATGTCTTGTATAATGGGGAAACTTGGGAAACCATGTAGAAATAATTTCAAACCTATGACCAATCCCACTATCTTGTTTGGAGTTCCATCAAGATGAAACACATTTTTACTATGTGTTTCATACTTTAATCCTAATTTATCAGCCACCACCTTAGCATGATAGTGGTACTAGCTACACTATCTACAATATAATTGTGAACCAATTTGTCTCCCACAATGAGTGTGAGGTAGAAGGGTGGAGTATTTTCAGATTTGGTGGAGGGATCTAAGACATGATTTGTAAAATTGGTAAGGGCCACACTATTGTGTTTTGAAGTTTGAAGCGCTACATGAATGTTTTCAAGTTATTCTTGTAAGAGCTCCTTTTGACCAGGCATATGCAAGACTTCCTAAAGAGATATGCTTGTCTTGGCATTCTTCAAAGAATAAATAATTTATAGAGGGTAATTATTCACCTTTTCTTACATTCTTTAAGGTAGTGAGGGAGTTTGAACCTATTACATTATAGGCTTAACAACCCTAGTTGCATTCTGACTTTGTTGAGGGGCATGATTGGTAGTAGGTATTGCACTACACACTTTATGGCCTTGGAGAGGCATCACTTGGAGTCACATGTACTCCCAGAACATCTCCTAGAGATCTCTTTTTGGATCTTATATTGGTTTTAATTGATGTGCTTTGATTCAACACATAATCATCCTTAGCTTGAAAGTTCATCATACCTACACTCTGGCTGCTACCTTCTCCATGAAGATCCCTTTAGCTTGGATTCACTTCTTCTAATGTCATGTAAGGAGTAGTTTCTTCTTGTGCCACGAAAGCTTGGTTGTCTTCTCGACCATCAAGCATAAACTGACCTTGAGGTTGTCCCCATTGGTCTAAATGATCCTCCCCTTAGACCAGGTTAGCATGTACTAGAATAATAGCCTTCATGCAAGGAGTGGAATTAGGATTATAGGCATTGGGATGCCTATTGAAGCCTTATTGATCTTGTGCCCTTCCTTGGTATTTTTATTGGGGTGGAACACTATAGCCTTGTTGAGGATAGTATTGATGGTTAGGTGGAGCACTTGCCTAGAACTAAGCTTACTTGAGTTGAGCTCATAATGACTGGATCTCTTCATCTTTATCCACAACATTATCTATATGTTTCAGAAAAAAGAGATAAATTATTGTTTGTCAATTCCATTTTATTGGGTGTAAATTTATTGAAATTAGTTGTAACATAATGGAGAATTCCCTCTTTTCCATTCCATGCTTCTAGTTGGAATTGAAGGGCATTTTCAAGTTCATCCTTATCACCGGTAAAGATTATTCCAGTTTGAGAACATTATTTTTTAGATATAATGCTAAATAAATAAATATATGCATGCATATTTGGTGGACTAAATAACTCAAATTACCAATCAGCAAGATGAGTTTTATCACCACCATAAAATGGATGATGTTGATGTAGATTTAATTTTGGTTTTGGTAGTCTAAAGGGTACTATATCAAAATTCTCTTAGAGTGAGGTCTTCTACCTTTTAAGTGTGGGAATTCATTTCTCACCTGAAGACATTTTGCAAAGTAATTGAAATTATTTAAATATTGATCTTTTATAAAATTTAAGTCACATATTGCATCAATTATGAAATTATTTATGATTAAGTAGAGATTAATTTTATATCAACAAATGTGAATTCTAAACTACAATACAAAATACATATTAAATATTCATAATATATACACTAATTTTCACTTAAAATAATACGTATGATCAAACCAAAAATAAATTATATGTAGAGAGATTTAAAAATCATTCAAAGGGGATGGCCTAAAAATTGATTATATATTTCTAAAATATTAGGCACTAGTCAATATAATTTGATGGGCAAAGGAATCCATAACATTTATTTCAAAGGAGAAAGATGAGAGGGAAGTATGTCTAATATGTGTCAAAACACCCATCAACAAGTACCTTCAAGGTATCTTCTAGGAGATACCTTTCAAACATGCACAAGAGTGAATTTTTCCTTCAAAGTATCTCATAGGAGATACCTTCAAGTTAACCATGATGATATTACAAGCGCATTTTAAGGCCCTTGAAGGAATATCTCAGGAAACACCTCTAAGGGCATTGTCATACATTTAAAAGGATGTTAAATGTATCTCCCAGTAGATACCTTCAACATTCATATGATTATAATTTTATTTCACCTTAAAAGCACCACTGGGTGATAACTTGAAGGGCCTTGTAATAATTACAAGGGTACCTTCAAGGTATCTCCTAGGAGATATGTTCAATTTACCCATGAAATTAATTCAAGGCCTTTGAAGGCATTTCTTAGGAGATATATCGAAGGTAATTGTCATACATTCAAGGGTATATTGAAGGTATCTCCTAGGAATGAATAATAATCATAAATGCATTTTTTATGCAATCTAAAATTGGGCTCTAGGGTGACCCATAGTGCATGTATACAATTCTCATTACCATATCCAAGAGATATGACATCATATAAAATTAGCCACTACTTGAGTAAAACATGTTGTCATAGCCTGATGCTAATTATTTCCCCAGAGAAAAAGTTAAGGCCAAGGTCATCAACATATCCAAAAGCAAAACCCATTCCAAGTGAATAAAATGGATACTTAAGAAACCATAAAGTCTATTTAGGAGGGCCATCCCAATGTGAACCCCCATCCTGAACTTAGTGATAGGTACAAGGTTATTCTCCTTTAGAATGATAATTTCATCAGTGATAAGTCAGTTTACACCATGTCACCCTGTATGACAAGGTATCTTATGTGGCATGCATACTAAGACAAGATCGTCAAATTAGAATTGATTGAAGGTGATGAGATCATAGACATTGATTAGTAATGGTTCATGAACTAGAAATCAATGTAGGAAATCTATTACACCAAGGCCCCAACCAAGTTTACATCATTCAATAATTTGAGCTTGAGTAGGCTTTAGCTTCAAGCAATCCTGAGAGCCTTAAAAAGACTAAGCCAATAGTAACCAACACTCATTATATTTGTAGATGCTATCCTAGGAGAGAAATGACCTGAATTTACATCATTTTGAAACTTTTCTAGTAGCATATCAAATTGAACATTGTTAACACACGTCAATAACACACCATTCACATCTTTTATAAAGAGAAAACCATCTACAAGATAGTAAGGAATGGTATATAATCTAAAATGCCACCTTTGAGACTTGTTTAAGACATTGGGGCACTCACCATTTTGAAGAAAACTAATGATGTCTTGTGTCCAACTTTGAACTTGTATGTGATCAACTGGTTGGGGTTGAACTTGGTTGATTAATACTTCCTCTTGGCTCTTGGAGATCTGAAGCTAAATTATCACATAATCCTTTTCCTCTTACCAAGTTTGTAACCTTAATATCCACATCATACTCCATCACCTTTGTAATCCACCCGGCTCTCATTTCATTGTGGTCTTTGCTTAGGAGAAACTCCTTGGTGCTAGGATGAGAAACCATGATATGTATCTTATTATTTGAAACCATGTGTCTAAATTTTTTCAATCCTCTTATCACTGTTAGAGCTTTCTTCTCAACAAATGTATACTTGACCTCATAATCTTTCAATCCTTGGCTGAAGCATGCAATTTGTTGCTCTACCTCTTCATCATTCTTTTGTAATAAGCATACTTGAGATTGTATAAAGGTTAGCAAAGGTATAGAGTATGAAATATTTGGTAAATTTTGGGTTCAAAAGAGTAGGAGATTCTATAATTGCTTGCTTGATTTCCTCAAAACTACCCTTACCTTCCTTTGTCCAAGAAAAAGCTTGGTTCTTCTTGAGCATGGTTGTGATAGGCTTTACCACAGTTGTAAATCTTGGAATAAACCTTCTTAAAAATTATATTTTCCCCAAGAATATTTGGAATCCTTTCTTATTTTGAGGCAAAGATAAGCCTAGAATAGTCTCAATCCTCTTGGGGTCAATATACAAGCCTTATTTTGAAACAATATGACCCAATAACTTACCTTCATGGACAATAAAGATGCACTTTTTTTGATTAAGGGATATTCCATACTCCTTACACTTCTCAAACACCTACCTTAGATGTTCCATATGATCAGTAGCATCATTCAAAAAAATAGTTTTATCATCAAGATACACAAGTATAAACTTATTGATCAAACCTTTAAAACCCATGTCCATTGCCCTTTGAAATGTATCTCTAGTATTAGATAAACCAAAAATCATCTTATTATAGGAAAAGGTCCCCCATTTTATAGTGAAGGTTGTCTTGAACTAATACTTTTCATTCACTAGTATTTGATTGTAACCTGAATAACCATCAAGAAGTGAGAAGTGTTGAGAACCTGAAACCACATACAGAATTTGTTCCATGGAAGGTAGTGGATAATGATCCTTGAGAGACACTCTATTAAGGTCTCAAAAATATACACAAAGTTTGATATCTCCATTCTTATTTTGGATAGGTAAAATATTATCCACCTAAGTTGAGTGTTTGATAGGAAAGATAATCCTAGACTCAATCAACTTGGTCAGCTCTTTCTTCATAAGTTCTATCTTGGAATTGATAGGCCTTTTTTTTTGCCTGATTGATTTAGCTCCAAGTTCTAACTCAATGGTATGATGATATATACTTGGATCAAACCATTTCAAATATTTATATTCCCAATCAAAGATGTCATGGAACTCTTTTCATAATTCAATAAAGGCCTGCCTCTCAAATAAAGAACATACCTTACCAATTTCAGGAGCTTATCCTTTTAAATCATGACTCTCTCATAGTTCTCTTCTTTTTTTGACATGCTCACTCTTTCTTTCTTATTTTGATCATCTTCATTGAAAAGACTCTCTAAATTAATCAGCCCCTTAGGTATCTTATTTGTCTTTGGTTGAATAACTTGTTCTTCATATTGATCATGTAGTCTCTTTTGGTTCCTCGAGGAGAATCTTGCTTCATTTTGTAAGAAGTGTGCAATGTGTTTATCACTTTCAAACACATACCATGACACTTCATTATCTAGAATAGAAGGCCTCACAATGACTTTGATATGAGACTGGTCTTTCTCCTTTCCTAAATCAGCAACTGCATCAAATTGTGCTCTTATGATAGCCAATCTATCAACATGTTTATTTGAATCCTTGGTGTGGGCTATATGTTGAAGGCATCAAAGTCTTCAAGTAGGTCCCCATACCCTATTATTGTAGGATTTAAGAAAGGGATTCTTAGTTTCATCTTGATTTCTCATGTGATGGATGACCAATTCACTATCCCCATAAACTTTCAAATTCTTGATCCCTTTCTTTTTTGCCATTGGAGGCCATAAACTAGGCCTTCATATTCTACCACATTGGAGGTGCAGCTAAAGTGGAATATATATGAGGAGTAGTATTGATTCTTTGATTGAGAAACTAACATAACACCAATTCCTACACCTACTTTGCTTCTTGATCCATCAAAAAACATGTCCCATATTCCTTCAAGTTCATGATCTTCATTAG